>PVJA010047812.1:0-14475 GCA_004027025.1 Myocastor coypus | reverse complement strand
AATTTTTTTTTTTTTAATTAATTTTTTTTTTTTTTTTTTTTTTGCTGAGCCATCCTGCTGGGCCCCCACTCTTCCTTTTAAGAATGGAAGCTGCCTCAGAGGCTCTGGCCAGCTCAGAGTACCAGGCTCAAACACCTCTCCAGGTATTGCTTTACAAGAGCTAAGAAATTTAAAAATTTTTAAATTTTGGTCTCATTACACAGCTTAGACTCATAGTGATTCTTCCATTTCAACCTGCCCTGCACTGGGATTACAGGAGTGTGCCACTATGCCCAGTCTTGGTGGCCCGCTCTGTGTATCCAGGGGCAGGGACAGCATGGCATGTGGTGCCACTTCTCACACTTGCCTAAGCAGGTACTTAGTCTGCTGACTTATCTTGCCGGCCTGGGGTTACTTGCTAAATTTAGGAGACTGCTTATTTTGTTGTGTTTTGTTTTTTGTGGGACCGGGTGTGAACTCATGACCTTGTACTTGCCAGGCAGGCACTTGTGCCACAGAGCTATCTCCCCAGCCCCTAACTTTCTAAATTTTTTAAAAATTAATTTTTTTGAAAAATGATAGTGACTGAACTCAGTCTTTGCACTCCATGGCCAGCTTTTTCTCGATTTTTAGGCATGATACTGCTGAGTCACTAATTTTGCCTCTAACATGTGATCCTCAGGCTTCAGCTTCCCAGAGTTATAGGATTACAGGCAGGTATCACCACATCTAGCGTGGGCATTCTTAAGTAGCTAGGGTGAAGAAACAGTGGAAGAAATATGCCCTTTCCTATTTCTAGGTGGGCAGTCCAGAGGCACATTCTATACTGCTGCTTAGACCTTGATCCCAGTGGAGTCAAATCTCCAAACAACCGTAACTATTTTAGCTTACACTACTTCCTTCCTTCATTCTTTACAAGTATACACTGGCTTCCTGGGTTCAGACTCAATCTAAAATCCCTGCATGGGTGCTTCTGTCTCAGTTCTGCTTACTGGGAAACCTAGACTTAGACTCCTGGGTAACTTAGAGTTATATATTTTAAATTTCTAAATATGTGGGGATTTTCTTGTTAGTTTTTTTATTTGTTATTGACTTCTAGCTTACTTAAATTGTGGTCAGAGAATAAGATCTATTATTTCAATCCTTCAAAATGTGTTAAGACTATTTTTACAGCTCAGCATATAATTTTTGTAAATGTTTCATGTGTACTTGAAAAGAACTTGCAATTCATAATTAGATATGGTTTTCTATGTGCAACTACTTGCTAACAAATATTTAAGAACTGGCTTCCTGGGGAAGGGGAGGATATAAAATTCTGGCTTGTAGCATTTGCCTCTCACACTATAAATACTCCTATCATGCTCAATTTCAAGCTGTCAATAAAATGTTCCTTAGCTCAAAAAAATCTTGAACACTTAGAAACTGGTTCTCATGGAAGGATTCAGGTGAGCACTAACACTTCACTGTATTTATATCCAAAAGTTCAAGTTGCACAACCAACATTTTAGCCCTAGCCCTTCAAGTCAGTGAGGACTCAGGACAAAAGAGAACCTGTGCTGTAACATCCCATAACTGAGTGGTATCCCAAATTTTTTGGTCTAGGAGATTATGGGAGCTCAGAGGAAAGGGATAAATGAACTATAGCGTGTCTAAGGAGAGTCACCTAGAGAAAACAATATTCTCTCAGGCTTTCACAGAAAGCAAACTGGTCAAACAATGGCCGTCACTCATCCTGATGGCTGACACTGACAACAGTTCTACAAAGCACTGTACATGGTTCCAAAGTTAATCCTGAGGGGATTTGACCTTGGAAGCTACAAAAGATGAATATTTTGTTATATAGGTCTTGCTTTAACTTCCCCTTGATCACCCAGTGGAAAAGCTTAATTATGAGGCCTAAAATGCAGAACTAGATTAGTATGATGACCTGTAAGAGGCTTAAATCAACAGCTTCCAACATTGCCAGTTCCACCGGTAACCCAATGCAAATAAGGAACACTGGACTATGTATACAACTACTTTCTCAGAGTTCAAAGAGAAGAAATTTTTTCTTTTCCTTCCTTACCAATATGGATCAGAAAATTTATCATGTCCACACGGGAGGCTGAGGCAGGAGGATTGGTGTGAGTTCGAGACCAGCCTGGGCTACAAAAGTGAGCTCAGGACCAGCCTCAACTGCATAGCGAGACCCTGTCTCAAAAAGACAAAAAAAAAAAAAAAAAAAAAAAAAAAAAAAAAAAAAAAAAAAAAGAAAAAGAAAAAGAAAATTTATCATGTCCACACCCTGTGCTCTGTATAACTATTATGAGGAAAACCATATGTAATATGTCAATTATTGTGAATGTACTACTAACGTGTTTTGAAACTCTCATATTGTTATTTCTTATTAAAAGTAATAAAAAAAGTTCAAGCTGCTCAGGTCTTCCATACCCTTGCTATTGTCTGTCTTGTCAGTCTCTAGTGAAAATGCTGAAATGTCCTATTTTTTGATGCAGCTATTCCTTCTTGAAGATCTGTCAAAATTTTACTTTTCTTAAGATTTAGGTGTTGGGGCCCAGCAGGATGGCTCAGTGGTCTAAAGCACCTGCTTAGGAAAGCTTGGGCGGCTGCAGGGACCAAGGTTCGATCCCTGGCACCACATGCTGCGCCAGCTCTGCCCTCAGGGCAGTCTGAGCTGGCCATAAAAATAAATAAACAAACAAAAGTTCTGAAACAAGATAAATAAATAAATAAATAAATAAATAAATAAATAAAATAAAAATCATGTTTTTTTTTTAAAAAAAAGATTTAGGTGTCAAAAATTTAGAGGCTGTTGTTTTTGCTGGATCCTCTCCGTCATATCTTGTCTTCTAGTGTGCTTGGTGTTTGTGGCTGTGGGATTCAAACTCAACCCTTGCTGGTATTAAGCAAGCATTGTACCACTGAGCTACACGCCTCGCCTGCCTGGTTATTTTTAAAGTGAGCATTTAGGGTTAAATTTGCTGCCTCTGAAGATGATTTGGGTTGGTTTCTTCTGGGACACACATTGCTGGGGTTTGAGAGTTTTAGAAGTCTACGACTACTTTCACCCAATGTTATATGATTAGAAGCTAGGTTTCAGCCCTTGCAAGAGCTGGTCTGTTTCTGTTTCATTCTGACTTCTAGGATGTAACCTCTTATTTGTTTTTTCACTCCAGAGCACAAAGACTTTAGTTTAGGCAGGTCCTATATTCACATATTAGTTCCCTGACCCAACAAGGCTGTCAAAAGCCTCCTCAGCCGTTTAGGCATTCATCCCCCTCTTCCAAATCGGCACACAACCCCAGGAGGACAGGTCTGAAATGCTGAGCTCGTTTCTCCAGATACCTTTTTCCCACACATTAGCACCAAAATTATTCACTATCCTATTCATTTTCAATTGTCTTCAAGCAGATTTTCAAAAATCTTTTGACCAGCTTTTCTACTGAGTGGGAGACTGGCTGGGTTACTTGACGTGTCATCTCTGGGAATGAAAGTCTTAGCAGATACTATTTTTTAACCTCTAGCTTCCAGATGAAGACCCTTGCCTCCAAGAGGCTAAGTAATCCATCCAAGGTCACAGAGCAGTAAGTGATGGGGCTGTTGTGTTTTTAGTTTGTCTTAAGTACGGGAGATGCAATACAGGGCCTTGCATGTGCCAGGCAAGTGCCCTACCACTGAGCTATACATCCCCAGGCCAGGACTGGGATGTGTTAGTGTCTGACTCAGAAGAATATCCTCTGTAATTACTGTGTTATCATGTTACCAGGCAAACCAACTCCTTGGCTTAAAGCTTTGTTTCGTTTTTAGCACTGGGGCATAGAACCCAGGACTTTCACAGAGCTATATGCCTAGTCCTTTTAAATTATTTATTTTATTTATTTATTTTTTATTAAAATTTTTTTAAAGAATTTTTAAATCTTTATTTATTTATTTATTTATTTATTTATTCTTGTTTCAGAAGCCTTGTTTGTTTATTCACTCATGTTTATGGCCTGCTCAGCCCACCCCAAGGGTAGGGCTGGCGCAGCATGTGGTGCCAGGGATCGAACCGCAGTTCCTGAAGCTGCCCAAGCCTTCCCAAGCAGGTGCTTTAGACCACTGAGCCATCCTGCCAGGCCCCTTAAATTATTTTTTGAGACAGGGTTTCATGAACTTGCCCTGGCTGGGCTTGAACTTGTGTTCCTCCTGCCTCAGCCTCCCAGAATGCTGTGGTTATGGGCATGTATTACATGTTTATGTACTGGTTCCTCCCTGCAGCTGGCCTCACCTGTCCCTTTTCTGTTGCTCAGGGGCCCTACAGAACTCATTACATTTCTGATCCTTTCTTTGCCCTGTTCAGCATCACTCCCCAGGGGCAGAGCAGAAGTGTGCAGGAAACAGAAGTCCAGGTGGGCGGGGGTGCAGTGAAATGGGGCCTCCCCTCCCCTGGCTCTGGGTGCAGGGACTTCACATGCATGCTCCCTATTTGGAAGCCCTCCACGCCCTGCTGACAGATGCTGCTTGAGTCAGGTGACTCAGTTTGCACCGCTGTGGAGGGAACCTCACAGGAGCCTCTTCTGTGGGGCCACCTCCACCTCCCTCGGGCTGGGCACATGACTGATCTCCGGCAGCCCCTGGTGGGAACAGCAGGACCTGTGCTTGTCCTTGTTCCTCCTACTCAGCTCCACAGGGTGCAGAGGCCAGAGGCCAGGGAGGCTGCACGTGCTGCTCCCTCTTCCCCCTCGGGAGGTTGCGCACTTTTGTTCTCCTAACTTTCTGTCCTGGAGTAATGGAAGGTGAACTAAGCTTTGGAAACAGAGCAACCTGGGTTCAAATCCTGCTTTTGTCACTTGTCAGGGTTAATTGGCCCTGGTTGAGTCATTAAGCTTTTGGAGGCCAAATTTCTAATTCCTAAAAGGTAGGATCCAGGCTGGGTGTGGTGGTCCATAAGGCCAGCCTAGGCCATGTAGCGGGATCCTGTTTTGGAAAATTAAATAAAGCTAAACTAAAATCTGGGATCAACCTAGGACCTCATGCATGCTAGCACATATTCTATCATCAGCTGCCTCCCTAAGCCTAAAATGAGAATAATTATACTCATCTCACGGAACAGTCGGAGGGGTCACTGAAGATCAAATGGGCAAAACCAGGACTAAATCTGGAAATCTTAAAACTGCTGCTGAAGCAATTATTTATTTGTATTGTTGTTGCTGTTATTGGTGTTGTTCTGAAATACTAGGAATTGCACCTAGGGTCTTCTCACTAAGATATATCCCCAGACTTTTTTTAAAAAAAATTTTATTTGAGACAGGGTCTCTCTAAGTCACTAAGTTGTCCAGGCTGGGATCACATATGCATCCTCTTGCCTCGTGCTGGGATCATAGACATATGCAATGCCCAGCAGCAATACATTTTTTAAAGAAGAAAACAAAAGGATAATAACAATATAAAAGGAATAATAATATAAAAGGACAAATGCCTCAAGGAAGCATCTCGCTGATGCTTCTAAAACATTTCATCCAACAAGAGCAGGATAGATTCTCTTCAAGTACACCCTGAATAGCCACCAGAACACATCGTGCACTCAAGCCATCAGGCAAATCTCAATGGACTGGAAAGTGAGGAGACCAAGCCAGCTGTGGTGGTGCACATCTGTAATCCTGGTACTCTGGGAATCTGAGGCAGGAGGATCAAAAATTTGAACCTGAGCAGTTTAGCAAGTTAGTAAATACTTGTCTCAAAATGAAATAAAAAAGGGATGGAGATACAGCTTGGTGCAAAGGACTTTTTAAATTAAATTCCCAGTGATAAGGGGAAGAAGTGGGAACGATACCAAGCACCTCTGCTGACCGCAACAGGCAAGGCGCGCTCTGATCCTGCTGTTGGCTGCTTCTCTGTAGCATGTGTCTTCTGATGGGTAAGTTCTATGCTAACCCGAACATCTGGGACACCACGTCACAGCTCATCATCATGTCTGTGATGGTTTCTCAGGCCTTCTTTGCTATTAGAGACTTCAACAGCACTGAAGGACTGATCAGGGGTTTGTAGAATTTCCCTCAAGGGGAACTATTTGGTACTTTCCTGTTCAATGGACTGCATCTGATGTGTTTTACTGTACTGATGACACTAATCCTTTTAAAAAAATTTTTAATTAATTGATTGATTAATTAATTTATTTAGCAGAACCAGGGATTGAATTCAGGACCTTGCACTTGCTAGGCAGGCACTTGTGCCCCTGAGCTATCTCCCTGACCCCACTAATCCTTTATTATTATCATTATTATTGTTATTACTATTATTATTTTATGTATTTGGCATGTGTCTCACTATGCAACTTGGACTTGTAGTGATCCTCCTGTTTTCAGCCTCCCCAGAGTGGGGATTACAGGTGTGTGCCACCATGCCTGGTCTCAGGGGCCAGCTCAGCAAGCCTGGGGGCGGGGCCAGTACAGCATGTGGTGCTGAGGATTGAACCCTGGTCCCTGCACTTACCTAAGTAGGTGCTTAGTCCACTGAGCTATCTCACTGGCCCTGTCACTCATCCTTTTTGAGGCTCAGATTGTTGTCAGAGCCCTTTCAAATTAACTTCTTTGCCTTTTTCCCCTTCTATAAGGAAAAGATATTTATTTTGTTTATTCTAGGTACCCCAAATCTAGAGGTCTGATCTGGCAATGGCCTCCTTGTTGATAGAGCTCCAGGATAATGCAGAACGCAGCGTGGCAGGAACAGGGAGCTCTTGTCCTGCATCTTTCAAGAAATCCCTCCTCAGCCCTCAGTTTGTCTGATGTCTGGTATAACTTAATCTTCTAGGCTCCTGGGCTACATCTCCTGTCACAAACTCATTCAAGCCATTTCTCCAGAGGCCTTATCCTTTCAGTGAGATATAAGAGGTTCTGGAGGCTTCTCACCTCTGAGCTGTTTGTAGAACTTGAAATTTGTATTTATTACTTTTTTTTTTTTTAGAATTTTTAATTTTATTTATTTATTTTTTTCTTGTTTCAGAACCTTTGTTTATTCACTCATTTTCTATGGCCGGCTCAGCCCTCCCCAAGGGCAGGGCTGGCGCAGCATATGGTGCCGGGGATCGAACCGCAGTCCCTGAAGCCACCCAAGCTTTCCCAAGCAGGCGCTTTAGACCACTGAGCCATCCCGCCGGGCCCCTGTATTTATTTCTTTATTTTGTGATAGTAGGGATTGAACCTGGGGGCTTCAAATGAAGTTGTATCTCCAGCTCTTATGTATGTATGTACGTATGTATATATGTATGTATGTATATATGTATGTATGTATGTATGTATGTATATATGTATGTATGTATGTATCTATGTATATATGTATGTATGTATGTATGTATGTATGTATGTATTGAAACAGAATCTCACTAAGTTGCCCAGGCAGATCTTGAACTCGAGATTCCTCTGCCATAACATCCCAGAGTGAAAACTAAGTGATTTAGAAAATGAAAAACAAGATTTCCAGGAAGATGAGAAAGTGGTGAACAGCAGACAAACAGCCTCTTCGACATTTGAAGTCCAGATGCTGGAATACAGCAATATGAAGAAGAGAGGGAAAGTGGATTCTTGGGACCTAGCAAGGATCTGAAGTGAGAACTGAAGCCCATGGGGAAAGTAAATAGCGAGACTTCAATGCGGGAGAAGGAGGTGGCAGGCTGCGCTTTCTCCCTGAGTATCCTGAACCTGCAGACTCATGGTGACTACTGGAAACCTCAGAGGCCTCCACAGAGAATCACACCATTGAGGGTACAGAGTCAACTTAGTGGTCTAGACACCCATCTTGCAAATGCAAGGACCCGAGTTTGATTCCCATTGATTTGACCCGAGTTTGATTCCCACTGTATTAGGTGCCATTTGGGAATCTGAGCTGTAAAGCGAGACCCTGTACAAAATAAATAAAAAAGAGTCTGCTTGTGGAACAGAGCAGTTAGGGCTCAGATCGTGGAATGTCTGCCAGCTTGCTCCAGCTAGTGGTTCCCATTGTCAGGATGAAGCGGAACCAAGTTCAAGTCACCAGGGAGCCAAATATAAACCAACAGGAAGAACATGGAGTGTTGCAGGCTGAACAAATTAGGTTCCAACCTCACAATGTTAACTTCATTGAAACTAAAGGTGCAGGCTTGTTGGGGTTACCCACTGCCCCGCTGGAACTCTACAGTTAGTGAACTGGAATCAACGCTGATCTGGGCTGTGGCTGCCCACTCTGCCACTCAGTGACAGCAGGGGTATGTCCTGAAGTGGACATGTTTTTTCTTCTTTTCTTTTTTGATTGTTTGTTTTTATATGAGTGTGAACATTGTTTCTTTTTTGTTGTTGTTCTGTTCTTGTTCTCCCTTTTTCCTTCTCTCTTTCTCCTCCATCTTCCTCACCAGTGCAGGTAATCTTTTATTTTCCAGTCTTGCTTCTAATCTTGTTGTTTTCCTCCTCCTCTTCCCCTTCCTTCTTTCTCTTCCTTTTTCTCTTCCTTTTCTTCTCCTCCTTCTTCTCTATTTTTTCCCCCAAAACCATTTAACATTTTCTTCTATGAGGGTAAAATTGTGATGTGGAAGGAATATTTACTGTATACAATTTTCTGTTTTGCTTTAGATTTTGTTATATAAACACAAATAAAATTCATGCAGTTATAGGTGGCAAATTAATAGTTACCATGGTTTGCATTTTGTGTGCTGTGTTTGATGCTACCGTAATTGCCAATTGTGTGTAATTGTTCTAATCAGATATTCTTCCTAGCATGTCAAGACAGATTATGTAGGGATCATAAGCAATACTATAGGAGTTAGTGCAGATGGACAACAACTTCTCACCCACGATAAATTGAAGAGGTAGGAACAAACAACAGACTCAAAACCCCAAAACCAGCTCCACTTGAAAGACACCTCTGAGATGCAGTCATTTCCTAAGGGTTCATAATAGCAATAAAGCTACCTGTCATAAGCAATTTATAAACATCAATCCAGAAATTAAACTAAAAAGAAGAAAATGAAAATGAGAAGATATTTAAGCAAGATGCAATCCCAGACTTTCAGCTCATAAAAGAAAAAGCCACTCACTTGGACTCTTTGAATTGGTGACAGCACAAGTAACAATGCAGACAAATAAGACTCTAGGAAAAAGATAAAGCCAGAAATAATTTCTCAGATAACTACAGAGATAGCATCCATAATGAAAGACATGGTTAATGACTGTAGAGCAAACATGGACATATAGAAAAAGAAAAACATAGGAAAATGATGGACACCATGAATGCCCAACATAAGAAAGAAATGGACTCGATGAAACAGATGCAGACAGGTATCTAGGAGATGAAATATTCCATTGAAAGTGTCTGCAGTAGAATTAGGCAATACAAGGACAGAATACTAGATCTAGAAGACAGGATTGCAGTTAGCAATCATGAAAAGAAAACATTTCTTACGCCTGTAATCCAGCACTTGGGAGGCTGAGGCAGGAGGATCAGTGCAAGTTCAAGCCCAGCCTGGGCTACAAAAGTGAGCTCAAGGCCAGCCTGAAATGCATAATGAAACCCTATTTCAAAAAGACAAAAAAAAGGGGGGGGTGGCATTGGGGAGAAAGCTCTGTGGCACAAGTGCCTGTCTGGCAAGTGCAAGGTTGTGAGTTTGAACCCTGGTCATGCCAAAAAAAAAAAAAAAAAAAAAAAAAAAAAAAAAAAAAAAAAAAAAAAAAAAAAAAAAAAAAAAAAAAAAAAAAAAAAAAAAAAAAAAAAAAAAAAAAAAAAAAAAAAAAAAAAAAAAAAAAAAAAAAAAAAAAAAAAAAAAAAAAAAAAAAAAAAAATCTTAAAAATAGCAAAGAACTATGAAAAATCAGTCCAACAGCTGCTAGACAATGCAAAGAAGAATAACACAAGATTCATTGACCCGGGGAGATAGCTCAGCAGCATAAATACCTGCCTGACAAGTGTAAGGTCCCAAGTTTGTTCCCTGGCACTGGAAAAAAACTCAACTCATCAAAGTCAGTGAAAAAGCAGGAAATGGCACAAATGGCATAATAAACCTGTTCACAGAAGTAATGGCACAGAATTTCCAAGTATGAGAAAAGAATCTGATATAGAGCTAAGCAAGGCAAACAGAACTCCAATTAGCCATGGTAAAAAAGTCTACACCAAGGCATATAATAATCAAGATTCCAGAAATTCATACAAGAACTAAATATTAACACCTGTTAGAGAAAACAAACAAATCATATGTAAAGGAAAGCCCATCAGAATCACAGCAGACATCTCAACACATTCAAGTTAAGGAGAGCTTGGAGTGAAGTATTTCAATTCCTAAAATAAAATAATCTCCAGTGCAAATTGATGTACTCCACAAAACTCTTTCAAAACTGACAAAGAAATAATATACTTTCATGACAAAAAACATTGAAGAAATTCATGACTATGAAATCAGTTCATAGTCATGTTCTGAACATGTTCTGAAGGACATTTTAGAAAGAAATAATAAGGGCTATAACTTCATGAACTCCAGCACCATGAATTTACCAAGCAAGGCAAGTAACTGAACAGAAGAGGAAAAATGAAAACCATCAAAAGGAAAACAATATGAAAAGGTAAGTTTGTACGTATCACTTATAACCATGAATGTCTCAATTTATCAATCAAAAGAAACAGGCTTTCAAAATGGGTAAAGAAACAACATCCAGCAATGTGCTGCATACATGAAACATACTCAATTAAAACAGAAATTCATAGGCTGAAAGACAAAGGACAGCAAACAATATTCCACGCAACAGAAACCCAGAAAACAGGAGTAGCTAATCTATTTGAAGACAAAGTGGATTTCAAACCAAGACTGATCCAAGAGGAAGAGATAACAATCATAAATATATATGCACAAAATACCTGCACACATGATTACATAAAACAAGTATTAATGGACATGAAAAATTAAATAAGCACTAATGTAATTGTGCTTAATTATACACAATCATTGGGGGATCTTAATACCCTATTGTTACAAATAAATCAACTAGAAAGAAAGAAAGAAAGAAAGAAAGAAAGAAAGAAAGAAAGAGGGGCCAGGGAGATAGCTCTGTAGCACAAGTGCCTGCCTGGCAAGTGCAAGGTCATGAGTTCGAACCCCCATCCCGCCAATAAATAAATAAATAAATAAATATTGATTTAAATATCAATATTGAAGTATGTATTTAAGAAAGAAAGGAAGAAATATCAGAACAGAATAAGTGAACTTAACGAGATGGCTATAGAGCATTGCACCCCGCAACATGAGACTGCACACTCTTCTAAGCTGCACACAGGATGTTCTCCCAAGCATACCACACAGTAGCCCACAGAACATGCTTAAGCATATGAAAGAAGTTGAAATTGTCCCATGTGTATTATCAGGCCATAGTGTAATTAAACTGGAAATCAATGGCAAAAAATAAACCAGAAGAATGTCACAAACACATGGAAATTAAACAACACCCTCTTGAACAGCCAATGAGTCACAGATAAAATTAAAGAAATCATGTAGTTTATACAATTAAATGATAATGCCAAGAACTCCAATTAGCCATGGTAAAAAAGTCTACACCAAGGCATATAATAATCAAGATTCCAGAAATTCATGCCAAGACAACATACCAGAACTTATGGGACACAATGAAAGCATTCCTAAGAGGGAAATTAGGGGCTGGGGAGATAGCTCCGAGGCACAAGTGCCTGCTGGGCAAGTGCAAGGTCGTGAGTTCGAACCCTGGTCCCCCCCAAAAAAAAAAATAGAGGGAAATTAATTTTTATTTTGTTGTATTTTATTTTTGGTACCAGGGATTGAACCTAGGAACTTGAACTTATCAGGCAGGCACTTATGCTACTGAGCTATCTACCCAGCAAGAGGGAAATTTATAGTGGTGAACTTTCATATCAGAAAAGCAGAGCAAGCTCAAATAACCTAATGTTGAATCACAACACTATTTTATTCTAGTAAAATAAACACAAGTCAAGCCCAAAGCTCACATGAAGGAGCAAAGTATAAAGATCAGAGCAGAAATTAATGCAATGGAGAATAAGAAAATAATATAAAGACTCAAGTAATCAGAGTTGATTCTTTGAAAAATTAAATAAAATTGCCAAGTCCTTAGCCAACCTTATGAAAAAACACAAAAAGACTGAAATCCATGCAATTAGGAATGAAAAGGGTAAAATCACAACAAATTCTACAAAAATGTAAAAGATCACCAATACCTACTTTGAGAACCTATATTTTAATAAAATGAAAAACTCAGAAGAAACAGATGAGTTCTTAGATACACATGAATGATCAAACTTGACTCAATAAATAAAAATCAATATTAGTCAATGAAATTGAAGATATAATTTAAAACCTACCAAAGGGGGGGGGGCGGAAACCCCAGGTCCTGAGAGATTCACTGCTGAATTCTACAAGAAATGTATTTATTTTAATTTTTTCTATAAAAAATTTAGAGAGGACTTAATACTACTACTTCTCAAACTCTTTCATGAAATTGAAAGGCAAGCAATACTTCCAAATTCATTCATGAAAGCAATTCATTACCCTGATACCAAAACCAGAGAAGGACCCAAATAATAAGAAGAATTACAGGCCAATCTCCCTAATGAACATAGTTGCAAAAATCTTGCAAAAGTAAGATACTGGCAAAAGGAAGGCAAGAAATTATCAAGAAGATTATGCGTCATGACCAAACTGGATTCATCCCAGGGATGCAGGGATGGTTCAACATGCATAAATCAATAAATGTACTACACTACATTAACAGAGCCAAGGATGAAAACCATACAATTATCTCAACAGATGCAGAAAAAGCTTTTGACAAAGTCCAGCACCCATTCATGATTAAAAACCCTACTTAAAATCAGAATTGGTGATCTTATCTCAATCTGATAAAATTCATTTATGACAAACCAACAGAAAGCATCATGCTAAATGTTAAAAACTGAAAGCTTTCACTCTAAAATCAGGAAGAAAACAAGGATGCCCATTATTCAATATAGTTCTAGAAACATTGGCCAGAGCAATTAGACAAGAGAAAGACATAAAAGGAATAAGGAGAAGAAAGAATGAAGTTAAGTTGTCATTATTTGTGGATAACATAGAAGACCTCAAAAACCTCTCCCAAAACTTTTAGACTTAACAGCCAAATCCAGTAGCCTATCTGTCTGATTTTTTTTTTTGTTTTTTGGTGGGACTGAGGTTCAAACTCATGACCTTGCACTTGCCAGGCAGGTGCTGGTGCCATGAAGCTATCTCCTCAGCCCCTCAGTAGCCTATCTGGATATAACATCAACACCCAAAAATCAATAGCCTGCCTGAAAAACAAACTCATTGAGAAAGGAATTAGGGAAGCAATATCTTTCACAATAGCATGGCCCCAAAATGTAATAGCTATGAATCAATTTAATGAAAGAAGTAAAGGAATCCTTATATTGCAAACAGTATGCTGAAATAGGAGATTGTAGAACATATCAGAAAATGGGACGATATCCCTTGTTTGGGACAGGAACAATCAATATAGTGAAAATGGCCATACTTATAAAATTGTTATACAAAATTCGTGGATCGCTCCGCTGAGTCCGCCCGCGCGTCTCTGCCTTCTCCGCCGACCCCTGTCCCGACCCCCCCTCCCCGGGTTCCCTCAGTCTAGCTCAGTCCAGCCCGGTTCCCAGGAGGATGAAGTTCATGTACAAAGAGGAGCATCTGTTCGAGAAGCGCCGCTCTGAGGGCGAGAAGATCCGAAAAAAATACCCAGACCAGGTTCCGGTGATAGTAGAAAAGGCTCCCAAAGCTCAGATAGGGGACCTGGACAAAAAGAAATACCTGGTGCCTTCTGATCTCACAGTTGGTCAGTTCTACTTCTTGATCCGGAAGCGAATTCATCTCCGAGCTGAGGACGCCTTGTTTTTCTTTGTCAACAATGTTATTCCACCCACCAGTGCCACAATGGGTCAGCTATACCAGGAACACCATGAAGAAGACTTCTTTCTGTACATTGCCTACAGTGATGAAAGTGTCTATGGTCTGTGAAGCTGCTACCCTTGAGGTGGGAGGTTCCATTCTACAAAGAGAGAGGTGGCACCCCTTTCCTTATCTCTACCTCCTTCAGGCTCAAACACAGCCTCCCTTCTTCAGGACCTGCATTTCTTAAAGATTAAGGCTTCCTCCCAGAAGGGTAATGGTGGACATGGCCTTTTGTATCTCTTTTCTTCTTTCTTCCCCTTTCTTTACCATGCTTTCCCACTGTGGTTTAGACTTCTTGATTGTCAATCTGTCACACCCAGTGATTGTTTTGGTTTCTGTTCCCTTTCTGTCTGGGGTGGGGGGTCAGAACCCCAACAATCCCTTTCACAACCTTCTTTCTTGGGGAGTAATGGAAGGGATTGAAATTGTGGAAGGAAGGTAGGAGTCACATCAATAAAGAGGAAACCAAAATTGAAGTGAAAAAAAAAATAAAATTGTAGCCGGGCGTGGTGGCGCACGCCTGTAATCCCAGCACTCGGGAGGCTGAG
>PVJA010047811.1:0-14297 GCA_004027025.1 Myocastor coypus | reverse complement strand
TAGGCAGTTACACAATTTTGACACAGATATTTGGAAATTCAAGGAAATACAAAACTGTAGCCTGTCAAGAATGTGGTTTTTGGCCCAGTCTCTTATTTTCAAGAACTATTCTTGAGAGAATGACAGTAACTGAGTTTACACCAGGAGCAGTACATATCAAAAAGACAAGAGTGACATGTATTCCAAACATAATTTTAGCTGTCTTTGTGATTAATCACTAAGTTTAAATTATGTTTGATTTGTAGCAGTGAGAATACAGAATGCATATCAGGTATGTACATTCCGAATCATAACCGTAGCAAAATTACAGTGTTTTTTTGTTTTTTGTTTTTTTTTGTTTTTTTTTTCCCAGAGAATACAAGTTTAATGAGGAGACTGCGTGTTGTCATGACAGGGCCTTTCTCGGGCCAGCTGGTGTGCCACGCCGCAGGATACCTTCTGTGCGCTCTTCTAAGAGGAGCTGGCCATGCAGATCGGCTCCTGTCTGGGTTTTGCTGCAGTTCTGTGGACTGACGGGAGGACCTACACATGATTCCGTTTAGAGACCGTGTCGCTGAGAAGGGAGAGATGAGTGCTGGGGAAGAAGGTCCTGGATCCCTTAAAAAAGGGATCCAACCCTCTGTCCAAAAAGATACTAGCTTAACATTTTCTGTGAACATAGTTAATTTTTAAACGGGCTAATGTGATGTGGCTAACACAGGACTTGGGAGGCTGTGGAGGGGGATCTCCGTGGATTTGAGGGCAGCCTGGCTACACAGTGAGTTCAAGGTCAGCCTTAGTTACAAGGCAAGACCTTGTCTAAAATAATAATAATGGCAATATGTATGGCAGAAACGAGAGGCGGTATGGGAAATGTGTATGTTTAGGGGCAAAGGGAATGGCGTTTGGTTTGGACCTCATTCAGTACCACAGGGGAAGGGGAGGCTGAGCAGGCTGGCCACAGACCGAGCTCCACCTCTCTCCTCACAGGACTTCCACCCACAGCAGGCCAGTACCACGCTCCCCACTTTCAGAGGGGGTCCAAGAAAGCAAAGAGCCTGCCTAAAGCACCTGGCCCGGGGCAAGGAGGAGGCGCAGCTGTGGCACCTGCCCTTCAAATGCCTCGGGGAGTTCAGCTGCTTGCTGCTGGTGGAGTGTCTCGTGCTGGACTTGGCCAAAAGCACAGACACCCACAGGGTGATGTCCCCTGTCCTCTCTGCCCACTGAGTGTGTCAACAGCTAAGTTCAGTTCAGGGCAATGAGGAAGGGCAGGTAGGTACCAGCATCCTCCGCTGTCCAGAGCCGGCCCTTCCCACACCCACCCCCCGCAGCATCTGTAAAGTGCGAACAGTGAGGCCAAGCACACCCCCCTGAAGTCCTGCAGCCAGGCGCTTCCTTCCAGGGCTCCAGGCCTTCTGCTCAGGGCTGTGTTGAGTAAATACTCCCTGATGCCTAGACCAGAAGCTCTACACCCTCTACTGGCACTGTGGCAGCAAGACAACTTTGGTCCCACGAAATGCCACCCAGGCCAACTGCAGCCCATCCTCTTGCCTGACCTGGCACCTCCCCCAGGGAGGTTATCCCTGCAGCACACCTGGAGGCCAGGACAGCTGTGTGGGAAACGCCCCAGACTCCTCACCTCGGAGCACCAGGCTCAGGTGGATCAGACCAGAGCAGGAGCCAGAGCTGCGGTATCCAGCTGGCCGAGTTCCCGCACGCCTCTGCTCACTGTACAAAGGCCAGGAATCCCACTGGACTGCCTGCCTGCCTGCCTGAGGCCAGGGCAGGTGCACGGGACACAACTTGAACACCCTCAACAGGGACCACTAGAATCCCCTAAGAGACTGGGAGAACAGGAGCCTAAACCATCCACCACAGCAGACAAAACTCAGGCTGTGACAGCGTAGCCAGGTGGCTTCCTCAGGTCTCCTTCCTCACTGAAGCCCACGAGGGTCTCAGCCTAGCCAGTGGCCACAGAGGCTGGACCGGAGCAGGGGCATCTTCAGAGCCCACAGGCCTTGGCCTGGGCAGGACAGGCTGTGCTGAGGGAGGTAAGAAGTCCTCCCTCCCTCCCTCTGTCCCAGTGACTCAACGTGCTCAGGCTGCCCAGGGTGCAGCGGCCACATCAACCCCGCAAAGCAGCACACACAGGCACCAGCCAGGTGCAGCTGGCCCAGGTCCCAGCCAGCGCCCCAGCAACAACGGTCCTGCCGGGCACTGCTGTACCTCCTCTGTCCACGGGATGCGCCCCAGGGGTCTCTGCAGCAGGATAAATGCCCTTTCTTTGGCAGTGCCAGCAAGGTGCATGCCAGGTGACAGGGGTACCCGGCACTTCCTGCAGCATCCTAGGCATTCAGGTCTGGACCAGGCTCCTGGAAGAGGGACTGCTTCCACAAGGTGAGCCGGGCACACTTGGGGCACGTGGTCGAGTTGTCATAGTAGCAGTCCCTGTGGAAGACGGCTGAGCAGAATGTGCACACAGGCGTGTGGCTGGCAGATGGGAAGAGCGCATCACCCTCTCTGCAGAGCTCACACACGAAGCCCTTGCCTGGCACCGCTCACAGTGTAGCCTGATATGCTTGGCGAAGAGCGTGTGACTCTCAGTGAGGGAGCAGCCGAGGTGGCCCAGGTGCACGTCCAGCAGGTCCTGGACGGAGTACATCGTGTCGTTCTCCACGAAGTGCTGCTGGTTCTGGAGCTGCAGCCGCCGCCAGGCTTCCATAGCCTCCTTGCCTGTAGTGAAGTACGGCTGCATGCGCAGGACATCCTGACGCAGCTTTTGGATCTCCACCAGCTCTTCTACATAGCTGAACAGCGGCGGGTTGACCTCCCGGAGCCAAAGCACACTGGCCGCGACACCATCAGCACCAGCTAGCGCATGCTGTAGCGAGACACCTTGCATGGCTCAAAGTCCCAGTTGTGCATTACGTGTGCAGGGATAACAGCCAGGTCGTTCCAGTGGCGATGGCTGCAGTAGTACTGGCCAGTGTAGTCACACTGTCGCGCCTCGCTGGGCACGCCCCGCAGAGAGATGGGCACCGGGCACTCAGCGCAGCGGTAATCCTGGCTGTCCAGCCCTGTCTCGGGGCAGATGTTTAGCTCGTGTTCGGCCTGGTGGCTAACTTGGGCGCTCACGCAGGGCTTGGAGATGAGGTTCGAGCACTTGCTGTGGCAGCGGTAATAGCAGCCTGTGCAGGTGCACCAGGTCTGGATGAGCCCCCGGATGAGGGTACTGTGCTTGTCACAGGTCTGTTTGACGTTCTTGCTCTTCTCTGTAGAGGCGGTGCTCCAGGAGGACCCGGATGTTGGGCTCATCTTCATTAGGATCCTTCAGCTCTGGCAGCTTCAGCCGGAGGTGGATGAGCCGCACCACGGTGTCCTTCTGCCTCTCCGACTGCTCAGGCAGCTCCAGAATCTCCTGCTTGCATCCCTCGATTGCCTGCTGCTGCTGCGGCACGTCGGAGGCCAGGAGCAGACCCACAGGGCGGGAGAAGTGGTCCTCAGCCAGGCCGAGATCCATCACGCGCTCTGAGCAGTGGAACTCAGGTTCTCCGGCGGGCAGCTCAGGTGGGGTCTCTTCAGGGCCAGCATCCAGGACCTCCTCATCAGCTCCCTGCTCGTGCTGCCCGGGCCCACGCTGCTTGTTGAAGGGATTGAGGTGGCCTGCCGGAAGTGGGCCAGCTTCTCATCATATTCCGTAGCACCCCACCGATCCCCACCACTGCCGCTGCCGCCGCCCCGCCGCTACATGGTTGCCCACCGCCGCGACACAGCATCCGGGCGCCCGCTGCTCAAAATTACAGTTTTGAAGTAGCCACCAAAATTATTTTTTGGTTTGGGGCCACCGCAACCTGAGGAACTGTATTGCAGGGTCGCGGCATTAGAAAGGTTGAGAGCCACTGAGGTAGGCAGCTGTAGCAAATAGGGTTCAGATGCATACAAAAGTTAAAACCAGCATGAAGGAGAGCAAGTGTATGTGGAAGTTTCAGAGTATAGGGATAACGTCTGGAAGGAACTTGGAGCCCTTCAGGCTGTGCTGTTTCTTGCATGGGTGCCCCTTGAGAATTGTTTGATCCTGTCTTTATTTTAGGCTTATTTTTTTAGAATAGCTTTTATTCCACAGCATTTGCAAAGCCTAAAATACACAGGTGTATGAAATATATATTTATGAAACAACATGCCTATTTTTCTCCCTAAGAAATTACCAGAACATAATAAAAAGTCCCAGGATGTAGATGTCCACCTAACAGTATATAACTTTATTTTGTTACACACGGTGAGTACAGTGCATATGCGTTGTGTTCACTTGGAAGGACCTCTGGGGTTCATAGTATCTTCCTCTGATCCTTTCCTCTTTTTCAGCCTTTCTTGCCTTTTTCAGTAAATGTCCTACATAGAGTCTTGTTTTATTTATTAAAGGACACCACTGTCACTCACACGCATTCTCCATCCTTTCTCCTCTTGAAACAAAGGACTTGGATTAGACGTGTCAGTACTCATAGCCCTAAAATGTTCATCATTAAAAACGATTGTGTTCCAAGTTACCTGGGCAACTTAGCAAGCATCCATTGCCAAAAGTAAAATAAGGGCTACGGATGTAGCTCAGTGGCAGAATATTTGGCGATCATACAGGAGACGCTGAATTCACTTCTCTGTACACACATAAACAGAGAAAGAGATTAGGAGCCACTGTCAAAATGCTATAGACCCAGTGCTGGGGAGATGGTTCAGGGTCACAAGTGCCTCCCTGGCAAGTGCAAGGTCCTGAGTTTGGTCCCCAGCACTGCATGCCATGCTGGCATGATGGCACACACCTGTCATCCTAGCACCAGGGAGGCTGAGATAGGAAGATCACTACAAGGCCCAGCTGGATAGTGAGACCCTGTATCAAGCAATTAAAAGGAAAGAAAACACAAATGCTCCAGATCCAGAGTCTGGCCAGCTCTGTCTGCCCCTGTTACCAGCATCTCTGGCAGTAGCTGACAGTGGCAAAACCTAACAGTTGTGTCAATTGTTGGCATCATTATCTGGTGTTCCTCCAGAGCTGTGCTTTGCCAATTTACAGTTTACATAGGAGTTGAGCAAAAGAGCTTTCAACTGATTGGCAACGCTTGGACGGCCTTAGGGAGTTGTCCTTTGCCATGGTCAGTGAGACGCTGCGATACTATGTGTCACGGACCTAGAAGGCAGAGTCCCGGTTCTTGCAATGAAGAGCAAAACATTGCAAGTGTACACACAGTGGTAAAGGGAAAATCAGGAACAGATGTTGAAGTTAGCTGAAAGAGGAGGCCAGGCCCGCACCAAAAGAAGCCAAAAGGTGGCATGAGTGGAGAAGCCGTGCTGGCTAGTGGAGAACAAAAGGCAAGCGCCAGTCAGGCTTCCAGATCTGAAGCAGTGAGCAGCCTTCCCTGGGGCTCTTTGGATGCGATTAACACAAATGATTGACCAAGTACCAAGTAGCTTCAGGGGTTCCTGTGACTCGTGACTCTTTTACAGTTTATTTCTTATTTTAATCTCATGCATGATGTACAGCCCCTGTAGGTGAAATGTTAATTAAGATCAAATGTGGAAAGGTTTAGTGCAGGTGAAGCCATATGGGGGATCTTAACAGACATGTACACTGGCCTGGAGGTGTAGCGCTTTCCTGTGTCTTTGTTGTTTAGTTTTCCGCTTTGTTTGTTTCCTTTAGTTCTTGTTTCTTCTTTCTTTAGTTATTTATTTGGCATGGGGTCTCTGTCGTGTTTGATAGATTATGTCAACTTGAGAAGTTAAAAGTTTCACTAGATTGCCTCAGCAGTTTCACACCCTAGGTTTTGAAAGTCCCACCCTAGAGTGACTCATCATTTAAGGAATATAAAAGAAAATTAAAAAAAGATAAAGCATTCCATTTTCCCCAGAGCAGAGGAGCTCCAATCTTTGCGCACAGATTGGATGTCTTCTCCTGGCTTCTAGTGTAGAGTCCTCAGCCTCCGCCATAGATCCTTCAGCCTTCTGCTGTAGACTCATCAGCCTTCCACTGTAGACCCATTGAACTTCTGATACAGACTTACACAAAGTACTACAGTGGGCTCTAAACCTTGGACTGACTCCTTCAGTGTGCAGACCCCCTCAACATGCTTCCTTGTCTGACTGTGGCTGACCGACATAAGCCAATCTTATAATTTTTTATACATTGGTACATCTTGTACTGTATCTGTTCCTCTAGTAAAACCCTGACTGGGGCCCGGCAGGATGGCTCAGTGGTCTAAAGCGCCTGCTTAGGAAAGCATGAGCGGCTTCAGGGACTACGGTGCGATCCCCGGCACCACATGCTGCGCCTGCCCTGCCCTCGGGGCAGGCTGAGCTGCCCATAAAAAGAAATAAACAAAAGTCCTGAAACAAGAAAAAATAAATAAATAAAATTAAAAAAAAAAAAAAAAAAACCCTGACTGGGGACCGGCAGGATGGCTCAGTGGTCTAAAGCGCCTGCTTGGGAAAGCTTGGGTGGCTGTAGGGACCACGGTTCGATCCCCGGCACCACATGCTGCACCAGCCCTGCCATCGGGGCGGGCTGAGCCGGCCATAAAAATGAGTGAATAAGCAAATAAAGGTTCTGAAACAAGAAAAAAAAATTAATTAAAAAAAATTTTTTTGAAAAAAAAACCCTGACTGATAACAGTCTTGTTATGCAGCTTGGACTCATAGTGATCCTACTTTCTAAGCCTCCCCAGGGCTGGGATTACATGCCTACACCACCACGATTGGTCTTGGTGGCTGGCATGATGTGCTCAGGGTGCCAGGGCAGGCACAGCATGAGACACTGTCTCAATTACTCTTCTCTTATTGCTGGGACAAATACCTGACACTAAAAATGAAGGAAAGAAAGGTTTATTTAGCTCACAGTCAATGGAAGTTTCCGTCCATATTCAGCTGACTACAAGTCAGAGCAGTACATGGCAGAGAGCAACCTTTCGTGGTGGTGGCAAAGAAAAGAAAGAAAATGGAGGAGTAGCAGCCATAGTAGCCAGACAGCAAGTCTGTCTTTCTGTCTCTCCTAGGTTCCATTCAGGCTGTCTGCACCAGGCTGAGTGTAGCACTCATACTCATAATCCAGCAGTAATCAGACCCATAATCCTGGCTTTGGATAAAGAATCATGAACTGTAGAACTGCGCCTCAGTGGCTGCATGAGGCTTGGGGGGGACAAATACAAACCATAATATTTCCACCCCTGGACCCCCCCAAAGAATCATGCTCATCTCTATCCATTCTGAATCATAACTATAGCAAAATTACAGTTTTGAAGTAGCCACCAAAATTATTTTTTGGTTTGGGGTCACCACAACATGAGGAACTGTATTGCAGGGTCACAACATTAGAAAGATTGAGACCCACTGCTCTATACAAATGAAAAGTTCAACCTTTTTAACATGCAGGAGCACAAGATAAACATTACCATTCAAAAAGGTACAAACAATGGGAATATGAAGTACTGGGAACAGCACAAGTCCAAAATCCAGAAGGACCAACATATTCCATAGTTCCATGTAGAACATCAGAAGCAATCCATGATGAGGGCTGAGGAGATAGCTCAGCAGAATAACTGCTTACCTGGTAAGCACAAGGGGCTGAGTTCAATCCCTGGCTCCATGCACACACACACAAAACTCTGTGATGAGTTATTAATGCCAAAGACCTTACTTGGTTCCGCCCCTATGGCACTTTTGATGATAACTCCCATGGCTTCTCTCTTAGGCTGGCTTTGCTCCCTCCTTGTGGTTTCCCTTAGATGATCCACAATCCTGGCTTTTTCAAACTTCTGAGGTTTCCACTGCACATTAAGCATCTCACTCTCTGCTTTACACACTGCCCTCTTAGGGGCACAGTGCTTGGCCTCCCAGGCCTTCTTATATTGAGGTGGAAGTCTTTTTAACCTCAGAACTACATTCTGCGAACATCTAAAACCAATGTCATGTGGATGATGCCAAGGTCTGCAGCCAGCTGGAGCACTAGCCAGACTTTCCTCTCTTGACTATAGGGGTCAGGTATCTGGATCAAATTCTCTATACTGGCACCATTCTAAAACCTGGTGTGATTGTTACTGCCATTCTGGAACATGGAGCTCTATGGCTTTTTCCCCAGGGCAAAGTCTCTCACCTTTGTGGTTCTGAGGCTGCAAAGGGTGGAGACCTGCTGCCTCCTATGATGTCCTCAGACCATCCTTTTCATTCTCTTGACCCTTCGGGCAATGGAGATGTCTCAGCTCTATCTCACAATGATTTTAAATCATCCTGCTGAACAGTTTTTTCTTGATTCTCAACATGAATCTGACTGAAAGCCCCTAACAATAGCCATGCCACTCCCTCAATATTCAGCTGCTTTGAGGTTTCTTTTGAAAGATTAATTGGTCTACCATGCTTAAACTCAGGACACTAGCAAAATTCAGACAAACTGTCTACCAAGACAAAACACAAATCATCTGGAGTCCAACAACCAATGAAGTCCTTCTACTTTATTTTTTTATTTTTTTGTCTTTTTGAGACAGGGTCTCGCTATGCAGTTCAGGCTGGTCCTGTGCTCACTTTTGTAGCCCAGGCTGGTCTCAAACTCGCACGGATCCTCCTGCCTCAGCCTCCCAAGTGCTGGGATTACAGGCGTGAGCCACCACGCCCGGCTACCCAATGAAGTCCTTCTTCCAAGCAGAAACCTTCCCAGCCTGGTCTTTGCAGGCAGGATTTCTATCAGCCTTCTGGTCTTCTGAACTCTGACTAGAATCTCCCATACAGAACAGTTGAGGTTATTCCAGGGATTCTCTTGTAGGCAACATCTCAAAGCATTTCAGTCTTCCGCCATAAGCTGTTCCCAAAAGCCTGTAAGCCACCTGGTCAAATTTAGCCTCATAAACACCCTCACTTCTCTGGTACCAAATTCTGTCACAGTTACTCTTCTCTCATTGCTGGGACAAATACCTGACACTTAAAATGAATGAAGAAATGAATGAAGGGAAGGTTTGTTTTAGAAACAATGCAAAACTTTATTAAACAAAATAATAGAAATTCAACAATGGTTGCTGAATTGTGTAATGTTATTTTCAGATTAATTGTTTACGTTACCTGATATAAACCTCCAAAACTGGGGAAAAAAAACAGTTATAAGAAATTAAAAGGTGGCCCGACGGGATGGCTCAGTGGTCTAAAAGCGCCTGCTTGGGAAAGCTTGGGCGGCTTCAGGGACCGCGGTTCGATCCCCGGCACCACATGCTGTGCCAGCCCTGCCCTCGGGTTGGGCTGAGCCAGCCATTAAAAATGAGTGAATAAACAAACAAAGGTTCTGAAACAAGAAAAAAAAAATAAATTAATTAATTAATAAATTAAAAGGTAGGGACCTGGCAGGATGGCTCAGTGGTCTAAAGCGCCTGCTTAGGAAAGCTTAGGTGCCTGCAGGGACCGCGGTTCAATCCCTGGCACCACATGCTGCGCCAGCCCTGCCCTCAGGGCAGGCTGAGCCGGCCATAAAAATACATAGACAAACAAAAGTTCTGAAACAAGAAAAAAATAAAATAAAATAAATTTAAAAAGAAAGAAAATAAAGGGTAAAAAAAAAATTTTAAACATTGCTCCTTAGTAGACTAGCAGAAATCAGCAGTATAATTGTCCAAACTATTTTGCATGTCCATATAAATATATCTTTGTCTCAGTTACTCTTCTGCCATTGCTGGAACAAACATCTGACACCCAAAATGAAGGAAGGAAAGTTTACTTAACTCACAGCTAATGGAGGTCTCAGTCCATACTCAGCTGGCCCCAAGGCAGAGCGGCACGTGACACAGAACAACCCTTTACAGTGGCGTCAAAGGGCAGGGAGCAAAACGGAGGAGTAGGTGCAGCAATGGCGACAGAGAGGAAGTCTGTCCCTCCTATGTTACCTTCAGGCTGTCGGCATCAAGGCTGGGTGTGGCGCTCACACTCACAACCCCAGCAGTACTTGGGCCCTAGTTCCAGCCTTGGGCCATGAATGAATGGAACTCTAGGAGTCCCTGCCCCATGAATAAGGCTTTGGGGGACACCGTGACATAGCCATAGCAACCTTATGCCTTCTTTTGTCCTTTCCTCATCCCAATTTTTCATTTCCATTGAACAAATTATTTCCCTTTCACGGTATGTATTGCACCACTCAGATTTTGTTTCAGGTTTTCACACATCGTGAGACAATGCGGCGTGTGCACATGCATGTCTGATTTATCTCACTTACCAGTACAGTCTCTAGTTGCATCCAGTTACCTCTAGAAGCCTCAGATATATCCTTTTTATAGCTGAGTAGCACTCCATTGCGTAAAACTACTACATCTTTTTTTACCCATTCCTCAACTGGCATTGGAGTTGTTTTCGAGGTGTAGCTATGACACATGGTGCTGCTATAAATATGAGTGCATATGCATCGCTGTAGTATGATGTTTTCAGTTCTTTTGGAAAAATATGCAGGATGGAAACAGCTGGCTTGAAGGGGAGCTCCAGTCCTAGCACTTAGAGAAATCTCCACACTGATCCATAGTGGCTGCAGCAGTCTGCATAGCAGAAGCTGGATTGGCCCTGGGTTGCTGTCTACATTCAGGTGGCTAGAGGAGGAGTGGCTTCTCCTCCACCTGTGCCACCCATAGTACATCCATAGTTGTCCTTTGTGACACTTGAATGCTCCTCCCACATCCGCTTGACTTATTTTCCCTATCACTTATCATTACCTTCCATACATCTTTCTTACTCTGTTCATTGTTTAGCTAGGATGTAAGGCGGGTAAGTTAAAGCAAGCTGAGTTGTTTGTAAACTGCTTTTTTGAGGTATAATTTATATATGATAACATTCAGCTGTTTTTAGTGCCCAGTTTGATTTTTACCAATTCTGTAGTCATGCGACCTTCACCACAGTCCACTCTTGATACATTTCCATCAGGCCGAAAAGATCTCTCATGAGACCTAATTATGGCCGTTCCATGTTCTCATGTCCTATCAGTCTTTCTGTCTCTATAGATTCACCTTTGCTGAATACGTCAAATACGTCCATGATGGATGGCGTTTTGCACCTGGCTTCCACTAATGCATAGTCCTCAAAGTTCGCCATGCAGCATTGTTGAGTGATTCTGACTATTGCTGAATATTCCACTGTATGGACATACAGATTTCCTTGACACACAATGACTGGCACTTGGATTTCATCCACTTACAAGTGGTGTTACGGTTTCCTTTATCATGTCGCATGTGCACCGTTCCAAGAGCAGTTCCTGCCACATACTCTCAATGTAGTATTACTAAATGAATGAGTGATGTAAAAATTTTTCATCAAAGCTGAATAAAAAAATTGAAACTTATCATTTTTCTTCCTATACCAGCGTTTTGTCATGTACATCTGTTATTTTAGGCAAATGACATCATACACCCCACAGTTCTGCAGCCTGCTTCTTTGGTACATGCGAGTGTCTGTCACTTTTGCTGACTGCAGATTGCATTGGGTGGATGAGCCATGGTTAATTTGTTTTGATTTGATTTGTTTTGTTTTAAGGCAGGACCTTGCCTGCTTACCCAGGCTAGTCTCCACCTCTGGATTCAAACAGTCCTGCTTCACTACCTGTGTAGCTGGGAACACTGCCACCACATCTGCGTCCTACTAAGTTTTCACTTTAGTGGCTCAGGAGATGCACTGCACCCCACTCCGTGCTGCACTGCGATAGCACACCATGGCACTTGGTGCTGCTTTGAGGGAGGAGTGCTGAAGAACTCTAGGCTGGACAGGGCATGAAGAATTCCGGACAAAAGAGCTGGTCCCCTACAGCTGGACTGTATGGACAGTGGAGTGGACCACAGAGGGGCCTGGATACCGTTACTGTCATCATCACACATCAGGTACTTTTTGATGGAAGGCGGCTCAGCTTTCATGAACCCTTAACATCAAACTTGGCAGAAAATGTTACTTTCCCCAGTTAACACGAGCAAAGAGGTGTATTTGCTGAGAAGCACACATTAGTGACAGCCAAGAGTCATAGCAATTGTTTTTAAAAAATTGAGAAGTATTACAAAATCATCTCAGAAAGCTCCCTGTAGTCATAAAGTGCCCAGCATTTTCAGAGGACTTGCTTCACTCTCGGAGAATGTGCGTAAGACTTTTCGCCTTCCCCGCTCTCTCTGATTAAGCACAGCAACATGTTTGAGACACCAAAGTAAACATTTGGAGATGTACAGAAAAAATGAAGATCTCTTGCGTTCTCATGATCTTGCTCCCCAACTGGGCAAAAGGTACCCAAGGGCAACTCACAGAAAGGCACAGGCAAAGCTGACCTGCAAGCCAGGAAAGAGCCTTGCCTTCTGACTGCACAAATGCCAGTGTCAACCACCAGTCTTCAGCTATCACGCTGGTGAAAAGGAATGGAAATCTCCAGCAACGGGAGGTATGGCTGTAGGGAGACTGGTATTCATGTAAATTTGGAGGGGGTATATGTGCCTGTGGGGTGGTGTGGCAGTGTTCAAGATTTAGTGTTTCTCTTTCTAGACACATGTTTTATAAAAACTACGTGCGGTGCTGTTGCGTGTTTAAGAACGTGGAGGAATGGCGGGTGCATAGCCTGAGAAAACTCCTAGCTTCAATCCCAATGCCAAAAATGCTGGAAAATGAACTATTTATGCACTGTTACTGACAACAGAGAGAAATGGAACATACCTCGTGTATCCCTGATGGGTAGAGTGGTTAAAAAAAATCAAAGACTGTCCATGAAAAACTGAAATTGCGCCTAAGGAAGAAGCTCCGGGAGGGGAGATGAAGTGGGACGCAGCAACAGTTTTACAAGTTCCATTCCTGATTATGGGACAGAAGAGGAGGCTGTCCCCTAGACAGAGCGCCCAGAGAGGGGAACAAGCCGTAGAAACAGACCAAATTCAGTGAGTTGTGGCGAAGCCAGAAGGGTGCAGCCTGTGAGAGTTAGAATGAGAGGCTGGGGCAGGAGGCAGCTGCGAGTAGTGCACAAGAGGAAGGGACACACGGCCACTCGCACACATTAGCGACTGTATCCGGCCTGTGCTGCTCACCGTGAACAGGAGAATCGGATCTCTGCTCTCGTATCAGTCTTGCTCTGTGCTCATTCATAAACAGAAAACAAAGCTGAACGGATGCTCTCCAGGATGGAGAGCTTCAAAGGGGGATATAATAACGAGCTGGCCACTCAACGCCACACATTAAAAGAGACCTCTGACCCACAACCTGCAGCAACTGCAGTAGCCGACCTCTTTTCTCTGAATGAATATTTGTTCTCATTCGTTTAGTCTTTATGGTTGTCACATCCTGTAACGTTGAGCAAGGTCCCTACCTACTTGATGGTGCCTCAACTTCTACCTTGGTAAAATGAGGCTGATAATGATGAAGTATCAATTACAGTTCTGTTATTGGTGGGAGCTACTCCCTGAGAGTGCTCCTTAAGCATGTGTTGGGGACCAAATGAGTTAATGCATATAGAGTTCTTAAGATGGTTATCAGCACATATCAAATGTTCTAGAGTATCACTTTCTGTTGCTAGTGATAGACTTATCCCTCGGGTCTAAGATCTTGTTGGTATTAAAAATCCAGACATATATATATATATAGCTCAATATTCAAAGTGCTCATAAACGCTATCTAACAATGACAGTGTAAGCTATTGATGTGAATGAGATTATTCTGGAAAAAAAAAAAAGAAGAAGACTAAGGGGACGTAATTCTAGGGGCTATTTGAGGCAAATGTAATTGATAATTTGAAAATGGTGGTTTTTAAATTGTGACAAGAGAAGCCGGGTGTGGTGGCGCATGCCTGTAATCCCAGCACTCGGGAGGCTGAGGCAGGAGGATTGGTGCGAGTTCGAGACCAGCCTGGGCTACAGAAGTGAGCTCAAGGCCAGCCTCAACTGCATGGCAAGACCCTGTCTCAAAAAGAGAAAAAAAAATGGTGACGAGAGATGCACGAGCCACATAAGCAAGAGTGCAGAATACAAGACTCCGTCCAAGTTAAACATGTTACATACCCATTTCTAACATCAACAAAGTAGTGAGAGGCAAATATTTGTGCAGCATATGTCTGATGATGGCCTTATATCCAGAATATGTAAAGACTTTATAACTCCAGAAAATCTCCACTGCAGAAAGCCAGTGTACTTCAAAGTGTTAAAGAACTTGAAGAGATATTTCCTCAAAGACAATGTAGAAGTGGACAACAGCAAGCGCATAAAAAGATGTACACCGTTGCTTTTCTTTCTCTTTTACTGTAGAACTGGGGATTGAACTCAGGACCCTGTGCTTGCCAGGCAACTGCTTATTCTCCTGAGCTGTCT
>PVJA010047810.1:0-14392 GCA_004027025.1 Myocastor coypus | reverse complement strand
TGTCTGTCTGTCTGTCTGTCTGTCTGTCTGTCTGTCTGTGCTGAGGATCCAGCCTGCCCTTGGCTCTGGGCAGCAGCTGCATTCGGAGGGCTTTTGTGGGCTTCTGTCACAGGGAGCTAGCTACACGGCTGGCCCCTGCTGACCCTGCTGTCCCTGAACTGGTGGACGCAGGGGGTGGGCAGAGGGGCGCCCAGGCCAAAGCCTCAGGAGAGGGGCAAGGGGCATTGACCACCATCCCATCCACCCAACCCCCGCAATGGCCCGCATGGTCCTCGGGTTTCTCCAAGAGCCTGAGACGCTGCCTGCAGCTGCCTGCGTCCAACGCTAGTCCCCTTGTTTGACCCCCAGCCGGCCCTGGGGACCGACTGGGACAGGCCGGGGGCACCGTGGGCACGGGCCGCAGTCCTATCTCCAGAGCTCTGAGATGACTCAGCCGGCCACCCCACCAGGGGAGGGGACCCGGCCAGGCCGGAGGCTCCTCAGCCTGGCCCAGCCTGATGGCGTCAGCGCCTCCGACATCTGCAGTGCGTGGGGCCGGCGGCGTCCTCCTCCTGGGGGAGCTAGTGACGTGCCGACGGACCGCTGAGTCTAATGAATGATTCACCTTGCCCGCGTCACCCTGGCTGATGCGGGGCTTCTGGAGAGGGGGAGGGGCAGCCACGTGCAACACCCACGCGGTACACAGGCTGCGTCCCGCACCCCCAAGCACACTCGCACTGGCTCAGGACCTGTCGGCGTCCACTCTGCCCGTTGCACTCGTGAGAATTAAGCCCAACGAAGTCTCTGCTTGTTTGGGCCAGCTGCGAGAGGCCGGTGAAACCACACATCTGGTGAAGCCAGGCATGCTTCCATCACCCGGGCAACCCGGGAGGAAGAGATCAAATTCTGCTCCCGGAGGAAGCAACTCTGCAGCTGTGCTCCGGAGTCCCGAGTCCCCGCAGGTTAACAACTGCAGGTGTGTAAGACCTGAGCCCAGGTGGTCCAGCGCACCCGACCCTGTCTAGTGGAGGCGTTAAGTCATTCTACAGACCTCAGTTCTGCATATTGGGAGGTGGCTCCCAACGAAAGGAGCCACTTGCTGGAATGAGCGACGTCCCTGGGGAGGTGCAGGGGATCTGGAGACCACAGGGCCATGGCAGAGCTGAGTTCCAGGGAGGTGGCCCCAAAGCCGGGAGCAGAGGAGAGAGGCCAAATCTGGGAGGCAGTCAGGGAAGGCTTCCTGGAGGAGGCAGCAAAGGACCAGGGGCTTGGGGAAGAGGGCCCAGCAGAGAGGCGATGGTGCTGGGGGAAGGTGAACCAGAGACAGGGCACCACAGGGAGCACCCCGAAGGCCTGGTGAGTTGGGGTTATGTGCTGGGCACCAGGGAGGAGGGTGGGTCAATGTAGGTGCTGGTGTGAAAGGAAAAAGAAAGCAAAAACTGCCGTTATGTGCCCCGGCGGAACGCCTGCCGCTTATTTCAGGAAACACCCTTTGCCCCAAACCTAGACTTCCCAGTCCTCCCGGCTTGGGCAGCCCCACCAATGGACGTAAAGAATCATTTAAACTAACCAATGCCATTCGCTTCTGTAACCTCGCTCGCAAAAACCCCTCCTCCTTTTGTTCTTTGGGCTTAAAAACACTGCTCAAACTCAGCTCGGGGCTCTCTCTTCCCCCTTCAGTGAGCCCCACTCATGCTTGGAAAATTAAATCCTCTTGCTTTTTGCGTGAGAGAAAGTCTCTTGGAGTCTTCTTTCACGCGGTGAGCTTCTCGACCCTTACATTTGGAGGCCCCAGCGAGATCCCCACCCCCACCCCGTGTGAGGGGCTCCAACAGTCTTCTCCCCGGGTAAGTAAGGCCTTTTTCTGTTTGGAGTGCGATCGCCTAGGTTTAAACTGGCTGTGGCTGGCGGGGAGACGCGTGAGCTCTCCCCGCCTGCAGCTGACTGACGTGTCCAGGAGCTGCAAGCCACGACTCTGAGGGACGCCTGGATGTGTCTTATTGGGTTAACTCTGATTCGGCATTCTTTTTTTTTTTTTTTTTTGCAGAACTGGGGTTCAAACTCACAACCTTGCACTTGCCGGTGCAGGCACCTGTGCCGCAGAGCTATCTCCCAGCCCCTGATTCGGTATTCTTATTACCCTGAGGTTCAGAGATTTGATATCAAGCCAGTAGATTCTGTGCACTTTTCACTCTGTGGGTCTCGGAGACGTCGCTTTGTGTCATTGTTCTTAGTCTTGTTGCTTGTTTGTTTCTGCTTGACGCTTCCGCTTGGCGCCGTCACTTTGTCCGATCCAGCAGGTATGGGGCAGACGACATCGACTCCTCTCTCTCTAACCCTAGATCACTGTCTGAGGTTCGAGAGAGAGCTCATAATCTTTCTTTGATTGTTAAAAAAGGTAAATGGCAGACTTTCTGCTCGTCAGAATGGCCCACCCTCCAGGTGGGATGGCCTCCCGAGGGAGCCTTCCACCTCCCATTGATCCGGGCGGTTAAGGCCATTGTTTTCCATCCCGGTCGCCGCGGCTACCCTGATCAACAGCCCTATATCGTAGTCTGGCAAGATCTATGTGAGGATCCGCCCGGATGGGTAAAGCCCTTTCTTCTTCGGAACCAACCGGGATCCACAACTCTCCTTCCAGTTAAGATGCAACCCTCCACGCCTGCCCTCTACCCGCCTCTACCTTCCTCAGTCCTATCTGAATCGCAGTCTGACCTGGTCCTGTTAGACTCTGAAGCCCCACCCCCACCTTATCCGCCTGCTCTCGCTCTACCCCCTCCCCCTCCTCATGCCGCTGGAGCTGCCGCCACAGCTCCCGCCGTGCCGCCCCCTTCTCTACCTCCTTCCCCCATTCTCCTCCACGAGATCGACAGACAGGCCCCTCGAACCAAGGACCGGCCCAAGGGACTCGAAGTGGCGGTTACCCTCCCCCTTCGACCCCACGGGCCCATGCTGGATGAGGGACAAGCGGGGGGGGGGGGGGGATATGCCCACCTTACAATATTGGCCCTTTTCTTCCTCTGACCTATATAATTGGAAAAATAATAACCCTCCTTTTTCAGAGGATCCTTCTAGGTGAACTGGAATGGTGGAATCCCTCATGTTTTCACACCAGCCCACCTGGGATAACTGTCAACAGTTGTGGGTACCTTGTTCACCATGGAGGAAACAGACAGAATCCTCATGGAGGCCAGAAAACTAGTTCCTGGACAAGATGGGAGACCCACCCAGCTTCCAAATATCATTGATGACTTCTTTCCACTGCGCCGCCCCAACTGGGACCCCAACACTCCTGCAGGTAGGGAGCATCTGTCCATCTATCGCCAGACTCTAATGGCAGGTCTCCGAGCAGCCGCACGCCGGCCCACTAATTTGGCCAAGGTAAGAGAGGTTATTCAGGGACCTAACGAGTCACCCTCGGTATTTCTAGAGAGGCTGATAGAGGCTTATCGTAGATACACCCCCTTCAACCCTCAGGATGAAGGACAAAGGGCCTCTGTTATCATGGCCTTCATTGGCCAGTCAGCCCTAGATATTAGACGCAAACTTCAGCGTCTAGACAGGCTACAAGATTTGACCTTGAGAGACTTATTAAAGGAGGCAGATAAGGTCTTCAAAAAGAGGGAGACAGAGGAAGAGAAGGAACAAAGAAAAGAAAAAGAAATAGCTAGGGAGAAAAGGAGAAACAAAGAATTAACAAAGATCTTGGCCACAGTAGTTAAAGGTACTCCTAGAAAAGAAAACGCTAAAACTAGTAAGGGAGATAGTTCTGGGCCATGTCGCCCTTCACCCTTAGATCCAGACCAATGCGCCTATTGTAAGGAAATGGGACATTATGTAAAAGACTGCCCTAGACTTAAAAGGAAAAAGGAAAAAGAGGCTCAAGAACGCCTGCCGACTGTGCTAGCCTTAGGAAAAGATGAATAGAGGGGACGGAGCTCGGACCCCCTCCCCGAGCTCAGGGTAATCTTTAATGTGGAGGGGACTCCCATTGACTTCTAAGTAGACACGGGAGCGGTGTTTTCTGCTCTTCAAGCTCCATTAGGACCACTTTCTAACAAAAGATCCCGGGTCCAGGGAGCTAATGGCAGCAGATACCGAGCCTGGACTACAAAAAGAACCATGGATTTGGGAAGAGGAAAAGTCCAACACTCCTTCTTGGTTATACCTGAATGCCTGGCTCCCTTAATGGGAAGGGACTTATTAACTAAATTAAGGGCTAGAATCACATTTGAACCAAAGGGTTCAGAAGTAACCTTCCTAAACCCATTGGTGAGTCAACCTGTGATAACTGCCCTCACCTTGGCAACTGAGGATAAATATCAGCTCTATACCCCACTTGTACAATCTCATGAAGATATCTCTCAAACGAGGCTACAGGACTTTCCTGACTCTTTGGCTGAGATAGCGGGACTAGGATTAGCTATAGGTCAACCTCCAGTGGTGGTAACCTTAAAACCCTCTGCATCCCCAGTCAGAATCAAGCAATACTATATGAGTAAAGAAGCCTGAGAAGGGATTAGACCCCACATACTAAAGCTTCTCAATCTAGGGGTACTAAAACCCTGCCAATCAGCTTGAGATACTCCCCTGCTGCCTGTCAAAAAGCCAGGAACTGGAGATTATAGACCAGTACAAGACTTAGAAGTTACTAATAGGGTAGAAGACATCCATCCTACTGTGCCCAACCCTTACAACCTGCTCAGCACGCTCAACCCTGAGAGGACTTGGCATACTGTGCTCGATTTAAAAGACGCATTTTTCTGCCTGCCTCTACATAAGGATAGCCAACCCCTGTTTGCCTTTGAATGGGTCTATCCTCTTGGGCCAATTGACTTGGACACGCCTCCCACAGGAATTCAAAAATTCCCCCACCATCTTCAAGAAGCTCTCCACAAAGATTTAAGCTCTTTCAGGGCTCAACACCCTGAAGTCACCCTACTCCAGTATGTAGATCATTTGCTATTGGCAGGAAAAACTGAAAAAGACTGTACGTATGGGACTCAGGGACTGTTAAAAGAATTGGCCAAACCGGGGTGTCAAGCCTCAGCAAAGAAAGCCCAAATTTGCAAAAAGGAAGTAACTTTTCTTTTTTTTTTGGTCTTTTGAGGCAGGGTCTCGCTATGCAGTTGAGGCTGGCCTTGAGCTCACTTTTGTAGCCCAGGCTGGTTCCGAACTCGCATCTGATCCTCCTGCCTCAGCCTCCCAAGTGCTGGGATTACAGGCGCTCACCACCACGCCCAGCTAAGGAAGTAACTTTCTTGGGATACACTCTCAGCGATGGAAACCGGTGGCTTACAGAGGCTCGAAAAAAGACTAGCTCAAATCCCTCCGCCTGCAAATCAAAAGGAGCTACGCAAATTCCTAGGGACAGCGGGATTTTGCCGCCTATGGATCCCTGGATTTGCGTCCCTCGCCGCCCTTCTCCACCCCCTGCTAAAAAGAGACGCTATTTTCCGATGGGGCCCAGAACAACAAGATGCCTTTGACAACATTAAAAAGGCACTTCTCTCAGCCCCCGCCTTAGCTCTCCCAGATGTAGAAAAACCATTCACTCTCTATATAGAAGAAAAAGGGGGAATAGCTAGAGGAGTATTAACACAGACTTTAGGCCCTTGGAACCGACCGGTGGCCTATCTGTACAAGCGATTGGACTCAGTAGCTATCTGGTGGCCACGCTGCTTCAAAGCCATTGCGGCCGCCACCCTTCTAGCCAAGGATGCAGACAAACTGACTTTGGGCCAAAAACTATTATAGCTCCACACACGCTAGAAAGCAGCATCCGGACAGATGGTTGTCTAATGCCAGGATTACCCATTATCAAAGCATCCTCTTAGACAAAGACAGAGTAACCTTTGGACTTCCTTCAGCCATCAACCCTGCTACCCTGCTCCCAGACGAAACTGCGGGACCTGTGCTGCACACCTGCCAGGATATCTTAGCAGAGGAAACCGGCATTCGCAAGGATCTCAAAGACCAGCGTCTACCCAAATAGGAGGTAATCTGGTTCATGGACGGGAGCAGCTTCCTTCAAGAAGGTAGGAGACAAGCGGGGGCCACCATGGTTGACGGGACTAAGCTCATCTGGTCCTCGAGAATAAAGGAAGGAACATCTGCCCAAAGGGCTGAACTGATAGCTCTTACTAAAGCGCTAGACCTAGCAAAGGGAAAGCGTGCTACCATCTATACTGATAGCCGATATGCATTTGCCACAGCTCATATCCACGGAGCCATTTACCGACAGAGAGGCTTATTGACCTCAGCGGGAAAAAGAGATCAAAAGTAAACAAGAAATCCTCAGGCTCTTGGCAGTAGTCATGCTTCCTAAAGAATTAGCCATTGGACGTTGCAATAACCACCAAAAAGGTTCAGATCCAGTGGCCGAGGGAAAAAAAAAATAAGCAGATAAACAAAAGCAGCAGCATTATGTACCCCAAAAGAATTACCAAGGACCAGGGGCCACCGAAGGTCCAACCTCAGACACCCCACCCCCACCCCCGAGAGAACTAGATGCTTTGACCTATTTACGACAGATTCACCAATTTACCCATTTGGGGTCAAGGAAACTACAATAGCTCTTACAGGACCAAAACAAAGTATATTTGGTCTCAGCCACAAGAGGAAAAGAATTAGCAAATCAGGTTGTAAGAGATTGTAAGGCATGCCAAATCGTAAACGCATACCCCTCCAAAACACCAAAAGGAAAAAGGCTAAGAGGGACCCGGCCTGGACAATTCTGGGAAGTCGACTTTACTGAGATAAAACCTGCAAAATATGGACTCAAGTTTTTTTTTTTTTTTTTTTGTCTTTCTGAGACAGGGTCTCATTATGCAGTTGAGGCTGGCCTTGAGCTCACTTTTGTAGCCCAGGCTGGTCTCGAACTCGCACCGATCCTCCTGCCTCAGCCTCCCAAGTGCTGGGATTACAGTCGTGTGCCACCACGCCCGGCTCCTACGTGACCCCTTTTGAAATTCTATATGGAACACCTCCCCTGATAAGAGGTTTAGCTCCCCTCCCAGAAGACAATAACTCATTTCACACCCCTTTACTTGACAGACTAAAGGCCTTAGAAAAGGCTCAAAAGTTCTTGTGGTAACGGCTCTCCACCTCTTACCGGCCTGGGGACAAGACTGCACACCAGTATCAGGTGGGAGACTTCGTCTACGTCCATCACCACCAGGTGCAAACCCTCCAACCTTGCTGGAATGGACCATACCAGGTACTCTTGACCACCCCCACTGCAGTCAAGGTTGATGGCATCACGCCTTGGGTCCATGCATCCCACCTTAAACCGGCGCCTCTGCCACCGGAGTCCCAATGGAGGCTGGAAAAGACTGATAATCCCCTCAAGCTACGATTTCACCATATGGCTGTGGATGGGGATCACCCTCTCCCAGGGAAAAACTAACCCTCACCAACCATGGAGATGGACAGTGTCAAGATGGGAGGACAGTAAAATCTTGGGAACTTGGGAGGGGACAGGAGAACCTGGTTTCTCTGTTTCTCCCTGTGACTTCCTTACTCCTGATCCTTGGTGGACATGTAACCCCCAGCTTCCAGTATATATGTGCCCTGCATCTAATCTGGGGAAGGGATATTGTAATAGCCCCGGACAATATTATTGTGCCTATTGGGGATGTGAAACCCTAGCTACTGCCTGGACTCCATCTCTTCAAGATTCGAATCTAAAATTAAGCTATCCGCCTGGATGTAAACCCCCCCAGGTGTCCAGTTGGAACCCAACTGGACCCAAAAATAACCTCTGCAAAACAGTACATATCAATGTTACCACCCCAAATGATAACAGCTGGATGCTAGGAAAAACTTGGGGTTTCAGACTGTGGATGGATGGAACAGATAGAGGGGGCCTAATACTTATAAAAAGAGAAGATATACCCAAGCAAGTAATGGGCATAGGACCGAACCCTGTTCTCAACTCAGGATCTCATATCAGACCCCAGCCCCTGAGGCCAATGCCTCGTGCTATAGATAAATCCACAAAGATACCCTCTCTACTTCCTAAAACTGCCCAGGCACCTGTTGTAACCAGGCTCTATAATTTAGTCCTGGGGGCCTATTCCATCCTGAACTATACCCAAAGTGACCTAACCCAGTCCTGCTGGCTTTGTCTATCAGCTTCCCATCATACTATGAAGGTGTTGCAGTTAATGACACCTATAACACCACTACTAGTGCCTCTTGTGACTGGAATAATTACCATAGGCTCACCCTCCCTGAAGTTACTGGTAAAGGAGTCTGTATAGGAAGCCCCCCCGATAGACATTAGACAGACTTTGTGTTCACAAGTTCACAATATAAATGCTTCAGACGCATACTTAATTCCTCCTCAAGGGACCCAATGGGCATGTGACACTGGAGTCACTCCTTGTGTCTCTACCAAGGTGTTTAATAACTCGGCCCATTTCTGTGTTATGGTAAAGATATTACCCCAGATAACGTATCATCAAAGTGGGTCATTCGAAGATATGATAGAACATAAAACTAGGTATCGACGGGAACCTATATCCCTGACCCTACTAGCTGTCCTTGTGGGATTGAGAGTCGCAACTGGAGTCGGAACAGGGACTGCGGCGCTAATACAGGGATCTCATCAGGTGACCATGATGCAGGCTGCTATTGACCAAGACCTAAAGGAAGCCGGGCGTGGTGGCTCACGCCTGTAATCCCAGCACTTGGGAGGCTGAGGCAGGAGGATCTCTGCGAGTTCGAGACCAGCCTGGGCTACAAAAGTGAGCTCAAAGGCAGCCTGAACTGCACAGTGAGACCCTGTCTCAAAAAGCCAAAAAAAAAAAAAAAAAAAAAAAAAGACCTAAAGGAAACAGAAACGTCCGTAGCAGCCCTCCAAACCTCCTTAACCTCTTTATCTGAAGTAGTGTTACAAAACAGGCGAGGATTAGATCTATTGTTCATGAAAGAAGGAGGTCTAGGTGCTGCCTTAAGAGGAGAATGTTGTTTTTATGCAGATCACTCAGGAGTAGTCAAAGAGTCCACGACTAAATTAAGAGAGCGCCTTCTCGAAAGACAAAAAGAACGAGAGGCACAACAGGGATGGTTTGAATCTTGGTTCGCCCAGTCCCCTCGGCTCACCACTTTGTTATCGGCCCTGGCAGGACCTTTGATTGTGTTACTCTTAATAATTACCATAGGGCCCTGCATATTAAATAGAATAGTCAATTTCCTGCAAGGGCAGATTGGTAATGTTAAGTTAATGCTCACTAGACAACAGTACTTGGCTGTCACTGATTCTGAAGACTGCTCTAATCCCTAAGATTAGAGATTGACACAAGAAAAGGGGGGAATGGAAAAGGAAAAGGAAAGCAAAAACTGCCGTTATGTGCTCCGGCGGAACATCTGCCGCTTATTTCAGGAAACACCCTTTGCCCCAAACCTAGACTTTCCTGTCCTCACCCCATGGGCAGCCCCACCAATGGACGTAAAGAATCATTTAAGGGGGCCCAGCGGGATGCCTCAGTGGTCTAAAGCACCTGCTTGGGGAAGCTTGGGGGCTTCAGGGACCGCGGATCGACCCCCGGCACCACATGCTGTGCCAGCCCTGCCCTGGGGCGGGCTGAGCCGGCCATAAAAATGAGTGAATAAACAAAGGTTCTGAAACAAGAAAATAAAATAATAAATAAAATAAAATAAAAAAGAATCATTTAAACTAACCAATGCCATTCGCTTCTGTAACCTCACTTGTAAAAACCCCTCCTCCTTTTGTTCTTTGAGCTTAAAAACACTGCTCAAACTCAGCTCGGGGCTCTCTTCCTGCGTGTTCAGTGAGCCCCACGCATACTTGGAAAATAAAATCCCCTTGCTTTTTGCATGAAAGTCTCTTGGAGTCTTCCTTCACGCGGTGGGCTTCTCGACCCTTACACTGGGAAGAACTTAGATGGGCGCCACGGAGGTGCGACTGCAGTAGTTCCCACAGAAGCTTGTAGATCTGAGCACGGGTATGAGGCACCTGGGGGTTGGGGTGGGTTTTCCCAGACTGCGGGGGGGGGTGGGGTGCACAGCTGCTTGAAACACCTCCAGGGGCCTTTGCGCCCCTGCCTCAGGTCCTTGCACCTCAGGTCCTTGGATAGGGGCGTGGGTGTCCGCAGGTGCTGTGCAGGCGTGAGACTCGCTTGCTCGGGGCTGGGGCACCGGGCTGACAGGCTGTTGCCCAAGCACCTGGGTCAAGTGAGAGTGTACAAAGGCGAAGACGTTGGATTCGAGGGCTTCCCGTGTGGGCCATCCCCGGAGGCCATCCTGCTCTCCCATCACAGGCAACCCTCCCTTGAACACCTCATCCTTGCTACAGATGGCCCAGCTGGGGCCGGGTTGCAGTCCAGCAGGGAGCATCGCCTGGTGGGCGCAAGGCCCAGGCGTCTGACCCCGGCATTACACAAGAAAAGCTAACTGCGTAACTAGGCACGCGTGTAATCCTGGCACTCGGGAGGCGGAGGCAGGAGGACAGCTGTGAGCTCGGGGCCAGTCCTGACTGCTAGGTCAAGCCTCAAAACAACAAAAGAGAACAGGTGGGCCAGACCCGGCGCTGCGGGATGATCAGGTACAGGCGGCCCTGGAGAACTCGCCTGCGAAATGAGCAAGAGCCAAAGAATCAGCGAGCAGGGTAGGGGCTGAGACAACCGCCAGGGTGCTGGGAAGGAGGGCGCGCCTAGATTCCTGCGCCTGGGGAAGGAGGATGTGGGGTAGTCGCTCTACGCTCGGGCAAGCCCTGGAGGGCCATCCAGCGCGCACGCGCCTCCCCTTTAAGCCGGGCCGGAAGTCGGAGGGCGAGAAACCCGGCCCGCTCCTTTAAGGAGGCGGGGTCCTCTGGTGGCGGCGACTTCGAACCGGCGCGTCTAGCGGGGTCGACCGACCCGCGCGTCCATGGTAACGGGCTCCTGGCGGGAGGGGCGGGTCTGGGAGGCGTGCCGGGCCCGGACCTTCGAGCACCCACCGGCCTCACTTTTTCGTCGGCTCGGGCTCGGTCCCGGGTTGGCGGCGGGCGGCCTGGACGGGCTTGGGGTCGGACCTTGGGTGCCGAATGCGAGGCCTGGGCAGGAGCTTGTCGAGAGCGTCAGCCTTCCTAGGCTAGAGAACCATATCCGGTCTCAAAAAACCGAGCCGGAAAAAAGGGACACACCTTAACGGTGAACGTGCCCAAAGAGAATGTTGGTGAAAGTAGCAAAGGAGAAGAAAGCACCACAAACCCCAGAACCAGTGGTTGCAGTGTTGTGCGTCTGCGTGGAAGGTCAAGCCGGGGGCCCGGCGGGATGGCGCAGTGGTCTGAAGCGCCTGCTTGGGAAGGCTTGGGCGGTTCAGGGACGGCGGTTCGATCCCCGGCACCACATGCTGCACCAGCCCTGCCCTCGGGGCGGGCCGAGCCGGCCATAAAAATGAGTGAATAAACAAATAAAGGTTCTGAAACAAGAAAAATAAGTAAATAAATAAAATAAAAAATTCTTTAAAAAAAAGAAAGGTCAAGCCGGGTGTGGTGGCGCACGCCTGTAATCCCAGCACTCGGGAGGCTGAGGCAGGAGGATCGGTGTGAGTTCGAGACCAGACTGGGCTACAGAAGTGAGCTCAAGGCCAGCCTAAAACTGCATACTGAGACCCTGTCTCAAAAAGACAAAAAAAAAAAGTCAAATTCTGTAATGCGAGCGGTTTCACTACTTAGTCCAAGTTGGCCTTGAGCTCACCAGGCTACGTTAGTGACCCTTCTGCCTTAGCCTCCCGAGTACAGGGGTTATAGCTGGTGAGCACCAGGCCTGGCTGGGTTTTTTTTTTTTTTTTTTTTTTTTTGCCTTTTTGAGACAGGGTCTCGCTATGCAGCTCAGGCTGGCCTTGAGCTCACTTTTATAGCCCAGGCTGTTCTTGAACTCAGACCAATCCTCCTGCCTCAGCCTCCCAAGAGCTGGTATTACAGGCACATGCCAGCACGCCTGGCTCCTGTTTTTTTCTTCTTTTTAAACACTTTCTTGCCAGTGAGATAGCTCAGCGGTCTAGAGTGCCTGCTTAGGCAACCTTAGGCAACTGTGGGTACTGCAGTTTGATCTCCAATACTGCAGGCTACGCCAGCTCCACACCAGGGCAGGCTGAGCCAGCCATAACATCAATCAATCAATCAATCAATCAATCAATCAATCTTAAAAAATAAACACTTTCTGCCGGGTGTGGTGGCTCACGCCTGTAATCCCAGCACTCGGGAGGCTGAGGCAGGAGGATTGGTGCGAGTTCGAGACCAGCCTGGGCTACAAAAGTGAGCTCAAGGCCAGCCTGAACTGCATAGCAAGACCCTGTCTCAAAAAGACAAAAATAAATAAATAAATAAATAAACACTTTCTTGCTGGGTGCACACTTGTAATCCCAGCACTCAGGAGGCTGAGTCAGCAGAATCATTGAGAGTTCAAGACAAGCTTAGGCTATAAATTGAGCTCAAGACCAGCCTGAACTGCATAGCAAGACCCAGTCTCAAAAGCAAAAACAAAAAAATAGGCCGGGCATGGTGGCACATGCCTGTAGTTCCAGTACTTGGGAGGCTGAGACAAGAGGATCATGTTGCCTGGGCTACCTGGAGACCCTGTCTCAAAATGACAAAAGAAAGAAAGAAACAAAGCCAGCCAGATAGCTCAGTGAACTAAAGTGCCTGCTTAGGCAAGTCGAGGCAAGCACAGGGACCAAGGCTTGATCCCCAGCGCCACAGGCACCAGCCTAGCCCCTAGGGGGTGGTGGCACACATCTATAATCCCAGCACTGGAAAAGCCAAGCCGAAAGCAGGAGGATTGTGCATCCAACCTGTGTAGTGAGACTCTGCAAAAACCAAATACACTTAAAGAACGAAAAAGAGGGCCGGCCAAATAGCTCAGCAGATTAAAGTGCCTGCAAGCAGGCACAGGGGCCTGGGGTTTGATCCCTGGGCCTGCCTTGCCAGCTCTGTGCCCAGGGTATGCTGAGAAGGCAATTGAGACTAGGCGTGGTAGCACACGCCAGTAATCCCAGCCAGTAGTGAGACTCTGAACACCCTATGGACCCTTCCCTTAAAAAAAAAAGGGGGCCCGGCAGGATGGCTCAGTGGTCTAAAGCGCCTGCTTAGGAAAGCTTGGGTGGCTGCAGGGACTGCGGGTTCGATCCCCAGCACCATATGCTGCACCAGCCCTGCCCTCAGGGCAGGCTGAGCTGACGATAAAAATGAATAAATAAACAAAAGTTCTGAAACAAGAAAAAAAATAAATAAAATTTTTTTAAAATTAAAAAAAAAGAAGGTATAAAAAAGTGCTAGGTTAGAGCTCATTGGCACAGTGCCTACCTGGCAAGCGTGAGGTCTTGGTACCAAAAAAACCCTGCAAGAGTTTCTTTCTGGGCCTCGTGTTACCTCTTAAGTACTTACAGTAGACTCAAATCTGAGGCGAAGACTTAGAAGTCATCTGGTCTTTAAGCACAGGCTGTCTCCTCCCTGCCCTTCCACAGCACCAGCGCCACCCCATACCTGCTCCCTCTGGGCCTGAGGGCCGCCAAGATTCCTCAGCCCTGCCTGCTGCTCCCTCTGAGGTCTGCAGCCCCTGGACCCTGTTCTCCGTGGATGAGGAGTTTGAAGATGAGGTGAGAGGATGGGTGGAGGCTGAGGTCTCAGAGCCAGACCAGCATGGGCCCCCAGCCAGGCCTCTGCTGCTCCACGTGGACCCTGCCCCTCCCTGAGCAGCTGTGGAGAGCTCCAGAGTCAGGCAGCCTGCTGCTGAGAGCAGTGCACAGCCAGTTCCCACATCCTCAGCAACCAGGCTCCTGTCACACGTCCCGTGGTGAGGGCCCTGTCCTGTGCTGGGCAGGGCACTGATGGTATTTGCTGTCCTCGGAGGCCAGGACGGTGGGAGTGGGAGGCAGGGACAGCATGTTCCTGGGCTGCCTGTGGCCTGGGATCATAGCCCGCACCCAGCCTCCCGTTGTGTCTTGCCCCTGAGGAGGAGTGCTCACTGCCATTTGCCAATTTAACCAGATGCACACTTGTCAGCCCAGCACGGGGGAGGCTGAGGCAGGAGGATCCTAGTGAGATCAAGGCCAGCCTGAACGATACAGTGAGACTGAGCGAACAGACAGACAGGGATTTCTGGGCTGGCAGGGGTGTTTCTGAAGGGCACTAACTGGGCCGAGGCACCAGCGTGCGTGTCTGGATTGCCTGGCCATTCGGCTGTTTCTCAGCAGGACCCAGCATCACCTTCCCTGGGTCCCCAGTGGAGTTATCGGTGTCATGCAGACGCGCAGCCCTGGACAGGTGCTGGCCCAGCTCAGGGAGGCCTCCACGTGGGGCTGCTGTGCCTCGTCCCTGGCAGGAGTGACAGCGGCACCCAGTGGGAGCCCAGCAGCAGAGGGGGGGCAGCACCTGGGCAGCACGGCCGCTCTCTGCTGTCGCGCA
>PVJA010047809.1:0-14483 GCA_004027025.1 Myocastor coypus | reverse complement strand
TTTTTTTTTTTTTTTTTTTTTTTTTTTTTTTTTTTTTTTTTTTTTTTTTTTTTTTTTTTTTTTTTTTTTTGTCTTTTTTGAGACAGGGTCTCACTATGCAGTTGAGGCTGGCCTTGAGCTCACTTTTGTAGCCCAGGCTGGTCTCGAACTCACAGCGATCCTCCTGCCTCAGCCTCCCGAGTGCTGGGATTACAGGCGTGCGCCACCACGCCCGGCTTCCGATTCTATTTTATTAAGACTTGAGAATTTAGGAATATCCTAGAAAAGAAAAATATACAGCTATAGAATTTTTAAAGTTCAATTTAAAGTTCAATTTTAAACTCATGATTTTTCCTGTGTCCTTTCTACCTGTCTTTATTTTTTCTGTCCTATCTCAACGTCACTTTCAATCCCATTAATAACTTTGTCTTGCAAGTTGCTTATCACTTCCAACTGAGCTTGCAGTAACCTTGGCAACTCAAGCTGAATAGGATTTACAGGATGGTGAAGAGAATAAGATAAATTTTTCCTTCCTTGTATGACCTGCACAACTTTCCCAAGGAGGAGGTGGAAGCTGCTGACTGGCTTTGTGCAACTTGTTTCCTATTATAGCATTTGTTTATTGAGAGGTCTTGCCATTGATGAAGGTTCAGCTTGCTGAATGATACCAGTTTAAGCTTTTCAGCAGGGTGAAGCTTCCAGATCTTGAGTCTGGGATCTGGACCAACAGCTTCCACGTGGAGAACACCACTAACATGGGAAGAAAAGAAAAGCAGTTTATGCAAAAGGAAACCAGGAAGACTCATATTAAGGAAAATATTGCTGATAATAGTTTTCTACATTTACATTTAATGTTTTCTTCCTGTTGTGCCATTTGAATATTTCAGAGTATGGCTGCTAATTTCTCCTTCTGGATGTTGCTTCTCATTTTCAAAGAAAATTAGATCACTGCCCCTGAACTTGTACAGTTAGGATTCATCCTTGATGGATCTGCTATGTTATTTAGTGGCCCAACAAGACCCAACTATTTGGACCATTTGGTTGCATGTTATGACACTGAATTTTCCTGTGATTGGTTTTGGTTGCCAAGCCCCGTTTTTCAGTCATTTTCATGCCCAGGTTTGCTACCTCCTAAGGTAGGATTGTCAAAGCACCTATTACTTGTTAAGTAGAGAAAGTAACACATAGTTCATTCTTTCAAAGTTCATCACATCGATTAGAAAATTCCTCCTTTGAGGCTGCATGGAAGGAATTATAAGCATAGAAGCTTATAATTGGACCCTGGGTGAGTTTGGATTCTGGCTGTCTGACTTTCTTACTACTTACTACCTGACAATGGGAAACTTAACCCCTCTGAATCTTAGTTTCCTACTCTGAAAAATAAGGATTATCACATTCTCTGCCACAAGGGGTTGTACAGAGGCTTGGACTTATTATATGTAATGTTTGTTCACCAGGGGTTGCACCCCACTCCCTGATTCTAGCCCAGAGTCAGCTTGCTTGGAAGAAGCAAAGGAAAAGGGACTGGGTTGAAAGTTGAGGTAATCTACAAGATTTCTGGCTTCAGTTTACAGAAGCTTAATCCTTAAAGACTTAAGAAAAGAAAGTCTCTAGAATGTAGAAATCTGAGGGAAAAATATGAAAGAAGGAGATCTAATGATCCAGAAGAGAGAAAGTTTGCTCTAGGTAGAAATGAAAAGAGAGGGGAAGAGCTGAGACCATAGAAGCTCTAGGAGTGTAGATATCGAATCTTGTTTTCCAAGAAAAAAAGATCCTAGAGCTGGGCCAGGACCTCTCCAGGGGAATTAAGGGTTTGCCATTCTAAACAATCATACTTGATTATCCTAAACAATCCTGTCTAAAATGTGTTGCATTGTTTCTTCTTTCTTAAATGGGGAATCTTTTCTTATTAACTTAGGTATTATGCACATTCATGATAGGGCAGCTCTAGTGACAGATGCCTTCATGTTCTTCCAAAATCAGTAGGACCATTTACTTCTACATTCTATAGCTCTGGATTACTATGCTATCTGATGCTAGAATCTTTCTTTCATATTTTTCTCTTGTACTCTGATTACCAGTAAACTCTTACCTAATGTCCCTTTTTGTTTGCTGTCAGGCATAATGTCTTCCTATAGAAGTTCACCTTTGTTCTGATTTTCTAATACAGACTTTGTGTGGGCTTAGAAAATAAAATACAAATTTCTTATAATTAAAGGTAGACAGATTCTGAGTGACAGACCATTTGTTATGGTTTAGATCTACAACATCTCCTCAAAGTCTTCACCATATTCAGTGGGCTTAGGGGAAGTGACTAGATCATGGTAGCTGTAACTTCATCAAGTGAATGATGTCCACTGATGAGTTCATTAGCAGAATGGGCTTTTAGGAGGTAGGGCCTAATAGGATGACCAGGTCACTGGGAGCATACCTTTGAAGTGTATGATTTGGCCATAGACCCTTCCTCTCCAACTTTCCCCACTCTCTGCTGCTACAGGGTGAGCATATTTGCAATGTCACACCCTTGTGTCATGATGTTCTGCCTTGGAGCCAGCCAATCATGGACTGAAATCATGTTACTTGATTACTTTTGTCTCATTGCTGAGACAAAATAACCAGCATCCAAAATTAAGGAAGGAATCATTTATTTATTTCACAGTGTGTGGAGGCTTTCAGTCCATACTCAGCTGGCTCCAAGGCAGAGGGCAACAGTTCATGGTACCGGAAAATAGCAAAAGCCACAGAGCAGAAGGGGGAGTGACAAGCCTCTTCCTTTATATAATATGCAGACTATGTGCCCTAGTGTGGATGTAGCACTCCCCCTCCAAATCTCCGCACTAGACAAGAAATCAATCACAAATTCTAGATTCAAGACTGGCCTGAGAGCTCAGCAGACTAAAGCACCTGCTTAGGCAGAGCACAGCAGCTGGGGTTCCACCCCGTGTGCTATTCCAGCCCCACCCTTGAGGCGCACTGAGACAGCAATTGAGACTGGGCGTGGTTTTGTGCAACTTTAATCCCAGGACTTGGGAGGCTGAAAACAGGAGAATCACCCTGAGTCTGATCTATGTAATGAGGCCCTGTGGACCCTGTACTAAATACATTAAAAAAACACAAATTATATATTCAGCTGCTTCTGAAAAGCCACTCCCTATGACTGCATAAGATTTTGAGGGGACATCCAGACACAAACCATAAAAGCATGAGTCAAAATACATATTTCATTCTTTAAAGATGTGAATGACATTTTGTCCCAGCAATGGAAAGCTAATAACAGAAAGCTATTAAAACCATTAATGGTTTTAATAGCCAGGCATTGGGGCACATGCCAGTAATACCAGCACTTGGCAGCCTGAGGCAGGAGAATTGCTATGAGCCTGAGGCCAGTCTAGGATACATAAGTTAGTTTAATGTCAGCATGAACTAGATAGCAAGACCCTGTCTCAAAAATAAAAAGAATGACTATAATAAATGTTGTAATAACTATTTTAACTGCTGGGGACTGATTATAGCCCTCATTCGTGTGTCCTAACATCCACTCTCTATATAAAGAACCTATAAAGAAATTATAAATATTAAGTGAGATCAGAAGGGTGAAGCCCAAATCTGATAGGATAGTACCAGAGTACTCTCTTTCTCCACATGCACAGAGAGAAGTACATTTAAGGACACAGAAAGAAGCCAGGCGTCAACAAGCCAAAAAGAGAGACTTCACACACACACACACACACACACACACACACACACACACACACACACCCAAAAAAAAAAACCTCAAAAGAGCCCTGCTGGCACGTTGATCTTTGCCTTCCATTTTGGATGGCTTCAAATTTCAATTTTTGTTATGGAAGTCACCCTCCTTGTGATGTCAGCCAGAGACACTGATAATGACTATGTAAAGAAGAGGGTTTTGTGGGGGAGAGGATTTGCTTACTAATTTTTTGTATTCTTCCTGTGTTATGTCAAAGTAGAATTGTTAGATAAGAAAAAAGTTATTTCAAAAATTCAAATATAGAATGGCCAGGCATAGTGACAACCTCCTACAATCCGAGCTACTCAAGAGACTGAGGCAGAAAGATCACAAGTTTGCTACAATCTCAATAAACTTGGGAGGTCCTGTTTCAAAATTTTAATAAAATAGGAAGAGTTAGAGGTGTAGATCACTGGTAAAGCCTCAGGGTTCCATCCTCCATGATGAAAAGTAAGGTTGAAGATAGTACTATACAAAAATGGAGATAGATGCTCCATCGTAAAATCTGCTGAAAAGCATGAGGTAAGATTCTAGTGCCACAGTTGGTCTTCATCTGCATTCTTGTGCAGTAAGTCCTGGTGATCCATATAGAATACAAAGAGTACAATGCTGATACAAATCCAAGCAGGAAAACAATACACTAATATGAATTCCTTTTAGTGACCACAAAAACATGCACACTGAAATCTAAATATATTTTTACAATGGTCACCATTAGTCTTCTCACCAGGAAATGCAATCATTTTGGTTCTCATCATAATACCTTCTTGCAGGTATACATAAAACAAACTTAGGCTCCAGTCCTCTCTGGCAGCTTTCTTTTCTTTTTTCTTTCTTTCTTTTTCTGGCTTACAGAGAATACCACCACAGTTCAAAAGTAATTTTTTAAAATATCATTCAGAAAGGGCCCATCCCCACTGCCATAAGTTTGCTATTTGTTATTGTTTAAAAGGAAAAAACTAGCTGACTAATCCTATCTATGCATTGCTTAATTCATGAAAAATAAATAAATAAATAGAATTTCAATTGTTTTCTTGAATTATTTTAGATCAGGGAGAGCCACTATAATTCATGTTTAAAATCCAGCTCCCACCACAGATTGTTTTTGTGAAGCCTTCACTTGCAGATAGTTTTTATATTTTTAAAAAATGAAAGAAAAGGAAGAGCAGTTAGAGAATGAGACCTGATATAGCCATCAGAGCCTAAAATATTTGCTATATGGACCTTTACATGAAAAGCTCAAGAATAGACCGGCGTGGTGGCGCACGCCTGTAATCCCAGCACTCGGGAGGCTGAGGCAGGAGGACTGATGCGAGTTTGAGACCAGCCTGGGCTACAAAAGTGAGCTCAAGGCCAGCCTCAACTGCATAGCGAGACCCTGTCTCCAAAAGACAAAAAAAAAAAAGCTCAAGAATAGCAATATTTGGGTGCCAAGTTAGCTCAGCAGAGTAAGTGCCTTCTTTGGCAAGCACAGGGTCCAGGGTTTGATCCCCAGCATCATGTGCCACACCAGCCCTGCTACACTGAGCCAGCCACCAAGATCTGGAGTTTTGGTACACCGCTGCCATCCCAGTGCTGAGCAGATTGAAAATAGGAGGATCACTCCAAGTGTGAGACCCTGTACCAATATATAAGAAAAAGCAGAATGGTGTTTGTACATAATCATGAAATAGAGATGAACATACAAGACTCTACATATACTCATGCCTTTTATAGTAGAAATACCTGATAATCAGGCATGAGTAAGACAGAGTCCATGGAAAAGCAAAATAATTTGGGAAAATATTTATGGTTCATCATTGATATCTCTCTTTCAATGCAGAAAGTAGGCCAATAGTTTAAAATCAGAGTAAAAAAAAGAGGCATCTGGTAGACAGGGTCAGAAGACAGTGAGCCAAGTAAATCAACTGGCTGCAGTTGGTGAGAAATCAAAGAAAATTTAAGAGAAACGTTTGTGCTAGGGCATTGCTAAAAGGCACACATCTTGACTAAACATCATAGACATTAAAACGCACCATTTAATTTGGCTGAGAAAATAATCAAAAGCTAAAGCCATTTGCATTATTCTTGGAAGGTTCTTTTCATAATGAAACCCAGGCTTTTCATCAAGGACAAGTGTCCTGAAGAACTCTTATTATGTTTCAAGGGTTGAACTGTAAGAGGAAAGTTTTTAAAGTAAAGATTGTTTTTACTATGAGCAGCCACTCCAGACAAAATGTGAAGACTAAAAGAGCATTCCTTTTCATTAAGTCTTCAGTGGGCTACATGGAAGGGTGTGCAGCATATTATTTTGGTTCAAAATCAAATATACCAAATGAGCAAAGGACATAAAGAGATAATTAACTTTAAGGAAAAAAAATACCCAAGAGACTTCTCCTCCCAAGTCAAGAAACACAATTAAAATAACCTTCAGGTATTATTTTATGCTTATATCAGATTTGATAATCAATAATTTTTCACTTGATCTTAGCCAAAAGTCTGAGAAGCGATAATCAATAATTTTTAATGGCAAGAACACTGTGATATGGCAAATTTGGGGTAAAACTATTATACATTTAATGGTATAGGATGTAATGAAAGGGAAGGAAATATCCACTGGAAACTAGGAAAAAATTCTGGCCTCCAAAATGTACCTTACATTTGACATGGAGGACTCACTTTTGGAGAATTAATCTTAAAAGAAATCACTGTACTACTAATTTCTATTGCTTTTTATGCATTTGGTACAGGGACTAAAGGCTCTCACTACACAGACTGGATTCACAGTGATCCACCAGTTTTCAGCTTCCCAAGTGCTGAGATTACAGGTACTTGCCACCACACCCAATCTCAGTCATCATCTCAGCATACCCTGGGGATGGTGCTGACACTACAGGCCAAGAATCAAACCCTGGTCACTGCACTCTGCCTAAGCAGGCACTTTAGCTCACTGAGCTATCTGGCCAGCCTCTATTGGTGTTTTGAAGGGAGCAGTTCATGCTTAAAATTTTTATTTTGACCAGTGTTGCATACTTATATCTGGCAGCCTGAGCAACCATTTTGAAGACAACAATGTATAATGTAACAACCATTGTTGAATTCCTGTCTTGTTTTTTGATATTCTGTATGATTTATAATATTTTATCCATCTTTTATTGTCTTTAAAATTAAAAAGAAATCACTTAAGAGAAGACAAACGTTCAGGAATCAACAAGAATATTTACTGCTAACTGCTACCCTATGTATATAAAAATATCATTGGAAACATCAAACGTTAAAAATGGGAAACATAAATAAATGCAAGAAGTATTAACTTGAGAGATTGTGTAGCCATTGAATAATAGAAATAAAGACTCTAATAGCAGAAAATATTTTAGTATTTTATGAAGTCAAAAAGCAAATTATAAATAAAAAATTAGTACATACCATATGTTTATAACTATTAAACAGGTGTTTGTTAGACAAAAACATAAAAGCAATACCCCAAATTAAGTGCTGTCTAGATTTTAAGGTTATGTGGTTGTAGAAGCTTTCTTGGCTCGAATGTTTTTCGGTGTTCCTGTGATAAGTTCTCCCCCATTAAAGAAAACCCTTGCCAGACCACTCACATAAGCACCCGTTGGGTTTAGTAAGAAAAGCCGTCACACTTTTCTGAAGCTCAGCTTTCTGGTACTTTAGTGGTGAAACAGCTCAAGGTAACCACGGGCATCGAGGAGTTCCTAATCTGCTGTACAAGCCAGCTCAACACAAGAATTCAGAAACTTGCTCCATTTAACATACTTCTGCATTCTGTATCTAGACTTTCATTGTTACTTAGAGAGTCTTGCTGAGACAGTATTTGAGTGGTGCTGGGCAAGTGAATTTTATTATCTATAAGTCTCATTATTTGGGGAAAATTGTGTTCCATGTTAGCTTTTCACTTCCTAATAATAAGCTTACAATTTGTAAGAATACACCTGCTAAGCTGCACTCCTTCCTCTATATGGCCAGCCATAAAAACCTTCACTCAAAACACTAAGCAATCCTTCCTCTGGTGAAATGCTCCCAAATTGTTCACTTGCTTCCTTTCAGCCAAGCAGTAATTGCTAATGTACCTACAGACCATTATAAAGTCTCCTACCCTTGAATAAACTTTCACTTTAATTGAATGCTTGCTAGCAACACAATTTCAAAATTGAAAACAAGGACCAGCCAGACAGCTCAGTGGACTAAAGTGCCTGCATAGGCAGGCACAGGGACAGGGGTTCAATCTCCCCTAGAGCCTTGCTGGCCCTACCCTGCAGGGTACACTAAAACAGGGATTGAGACTGGGTGTGGTGGCACATGCCTGTAATCCTAGCACTTGGGTGGCTGAAAACAGGAGAATAACTATGAGTCTGATCTATGTAGTGAGACCTTATAGACCCTGTACTAAATACATTTTTTAAATATTTGAAAACAAATAATGGCCTGGGGATGTAATTTAGTGCAAAGATCCTGTGTTCAATCCCCAATACAGAGAGAGAGAGAGAGAGAGAGAGAGAGAGAGAGACAGACAGACAGAGAGAGGGACAGAGAGAGAGAAAGAGAGAACGAAGGCTGCCAGAGACAGTCTAGTATTTTCTCATTTTATGTCATAATACAGAATTTCCACTCTAACTTTGAACTCTTAATTGACAGTAACCTGCAGAAGGGTTTCCTTTCATCAAGCTGAAGGATAAACAGCCTTTGTTAACTTCATCTCAGACTTTGGTTTGTCTTTGACACTTTATTTTGACAGCTTTTCTAATGTTCTAATAAGATGATGCAATTGAGAAGGAATTAAAACCCTGCAGTTCATTACAATTATAAAACAAATCCTATTAAAAGAACCCAAAACCTCAACTTCTAGTGGATCCATTATAAAACGACCAAAGATAAAGGAAAGATTAGACAAAATTTTAAAACTTACGAAATTGAGATTTCAATCACCTCGCAAAACTTGAATTAGAAACAGGTGTTTCACTCAAATCAAATGATTGTATCAAAATTGTTTTCCCTCTAAACTCATCTGAAATTTTACCAAAGCCACTTAATTTGTAGTTCGTCTGTCCAGCTCCAGGTTACCTACTTTCTTAGCCTCTCCCTTGTTATAGTCAAAGTGACAGAGAATATAAGGCCATAACAGAGCCAGCTTTGGCGATAATATGCAGAGAACAGCCCAAACATACTCTCATCTCTCTGCCTCAACCCTCAACTATCACATCCTTGAGATTCTGAAGGTAAGTACTTCTAAAAGAAAGCCTGCTAAGAAAGTTTCCCTTGCATTCACTTTTAAGTAACTGACCCTAATTCAGCACTAATCTTTGTTATGGGTTCAACTATATCCCCTAAAAGAGATATTCAAATTATAATCCCCAATACCTGTAAATGTGACCTTATATGATGTAATCAAGTTAGGATGAGGTTATACAGAATTAGAGGGTTCCGTCAGTACAATGGCTGGTATCCTTATAAGGAGAAAGAGATTTGCAGGGACAAAGAGACAGACAGTGAAGGCCTTGTGACCAAGAGGAAAAGATTAGAGGGATACACCTACAGGCCAAAGTACAGAAAGATTTGCAGGTAAACACAAGATAGGAGAAAGGTGTGGAACGGGGCCTGCCTCAGGGTATTCAGAAGGAGCACAGTCCTGCAAATGCAATGAGTCTTCTAGTCTCAAACTGTGAGAGACTAAATTTTTTGTTGTCTGAAGCCACTGAGTTTGTGGTACTTTGTTTCAGCAACCCTAGGAAACTAATAAAATCCTTATAAACTGTGTGCACTTAAAAACATGTGCCTCAATGGTAGAATTACAAGGATCATTCAGGTGGCAGGGAACACTTTCAGAGAACCATTGGGCTTATGGATTATTGCCCTTTAGCACACGATGTATTTTTAGGCATATATCAAATTTGTGAAGGGAGGTACAGGGTGACACTGTCCACAGGCAGAGAGGGAGACAGACTACATGAAGTGTTAGCAAATATTACTCACACCTGCTACTGCAACACAGCTTCCTATTTGTTACTATGTTAGAAACTCACCATTCACGTAGCAGGTTAACTTAGCTTGTTCTCCTAAATTTCTTCTCAACTTTATTCTCTCTTGCTTTAATCATCTCACCAAGAAAGTCCACTAGGAAGTGGGCAAGGAAAGTATAAAATCATTAACCATAGAAGGACTATTTATTGAGAAAGAAATGTGATTTTATTATATTTTTTCACTCCTCAAAAGGGAAAAGCTTTTGTACCCTTGATCTGCTGGATGAGGAGAGCATAGAGGAAAGAGATAGAGGTGGTCAGATAGAGCAGAAAGAGTGAAACATACACAAATTTGGGATCCCATTTTCAAATCCTTGAGCTTAAAGTGATTAATTAAATCTGAATGGGGAGGAGGGATAAGCCTTTTGTGTTAGAATTGGAAGGCTACAAAAGTGAAAGAAGCTAAAGCAGACAAGGGGGCTGGCAAGATAGCTCAGAGTTCTAAAGCACATGCTTAGGTAAGCTGAGACAAGTGCAGGCATCATGGTTTGATCCCTGCCAGTGCATGCCATGCCATCCTTACCTCAAGGGTAAGCTCAGTTAGCCACATAAAAATCCGACAAGGATTAGGGGAGAAACTTAGTAAGGAGATGCTGCTGAATCGGAGAAACACACAGCATGGCCCAGGAGCCCGTAGCAAAGATCTCCAGTGTCTGTTTGACCAGGAATCCGCCCAGACTTTAAAAATAAGGCAACTGAGACCTTCAGTGGATGTCAGTTTGCAACATCTCTTACATATGTAGGAGTAAAAGGATTTCAAGCCACCACTTGGTAGCATAAAGTTCCAGACAGCTCTATAAGACATGTCAGGAGATGCAGGAGCGGATCATGGAGTGGCTCGCGGTGGTTGAGAATGAAGATGTAACCATTGAGCTCCTCCAAGTGAATGAAGATTTGAACAATGCCATTCTTTGCTCTAAGAGGTTTATTTGAAACCAACAAAGGCTGTTAGAGCAAAATAAGAGCCAGAATGAAGCTATCAGTACCTCCATTGAGCCTTCTGCTCCATCTTCTGATCTGCTTGACCAAAGTCCAAGCCCTTTGATGCCCAGAACCACTCAGGGAGACTTCAAGTGCATGAACACTCAGCTTTCAGACTTAAGTTTCAGCTCTCCACGTCCTATTGTAACAAACAACTTAAATTCCAGTCTTTATCCAGATGTGGATTTGCTAGCCTTGGAAAATACAGAAATATCCTTGTTTGCCCAAAAGACCAGTGAAAACCTCACCACCAGTCATACATATGCTAACTTGGCACCGCACCCCTTGGTTTCAGTGTTACTACAGAGAGTGAGTCTGTAGACCATCCCAGCAACATCAAACCAGAGGCCACCAAGCTTGCCCAGCAATCACACAGTGATGACAAAGAATGATCTCCAGCCACCCAGTTACTATGAGGTAATGTAATGTGATCCCTTAGCTCTGGCTGCTACTGCAGGAGCTATTTATGAAGAAATTGCTGCTCACCTCTACAAAAGAACTCAAAGGAACAGTGACAATTGAGGTTAAATTGTCCAGCTCACCAGCACCACAGGGATGCCAGGTTCCTAAAGAGTAGTCCCTACCTGGCTTGGCGGCCTGAAGACAAGACCTACCACCTTGTGAAAGCCACACCTGAGCATCTCTGCTGCTGTCATGAGATTTAAACAGAAGTCGAACAGTCTGAGGGTAACACCTGTGCTTCCTGACAACACTCAAGATTTATTTCAGTAGAACATGGCTGTAACAAATATTGACTTAAAACTTGAACAGAAGAAAAATTACTTAGTTCTTAGCCAATCAGTTTAATTGCAGTATCTGATGAGGCACGGGCCTTCCTACATAGAGAAAAGAAATCATCACACAACTGTGATAACAGTAGAGGAAGATGTAAACAACAAATGTGAGAAGTTAAATTATTATTGAGTGCCTTCATTTAACTAAAATTGAATGTAAAAGTCGGTTCGCACTTCTTTATAAATAATACTTTGGTTTTGAACTATTATAAAGACTTTACTGTAGTTTAATTACATTTCAAGTGCCTTCAAAAGGTCACTAGAGTTTGCATGAAATGGTCTTTACTTATGATTATAATGCTAAATGCTTTCTTTTTACAATTAATATTTCTATTTAGGAAAAGACTACTGGTAAACATTTCAATAAACTGCATTCACTTCTATAAATTACAATGACAAATAAATATTAAAATAATTTAATAAAAATTTTTACAGAAAAAAATAAGTCAGCTGAAATCACATGCTCAAGAGCTGGACAGATAGCTCAGCAAATTAAAGCCCTTGCTTAGGCAGAGCACAGTGGCTGGAGTTCAATCCTCAGCAAGCCTTGCCCAGCCTTCCCCTGGGGCACACTGAGACAGCAATTGAGACTGGGCATGGTAGTGTATACCTGTAATCCCAGGGCTTGGAAGGCTGAAAACAGGAGAATCACTGAGTCTGACCTAGGTAGTGACACCCTGTAGACCCTATAGACCTGGGTCTGATTACAAAATAAATGAATAAAATGAAATCATGTGCTCAAAGACCAGGCTCCAACAGAGCCCAAGACAAAGGAGAGAAAAGAATCCATCCATAACTAAAGCAAATTTCCATAGCCTAGGTAAGAGAGAGACTAGAGTCTGGTTTGACTTGATTTTAGAAAGATAAAGAAATCAAAGAATGTATTTTGTCCACTCAAGTTTATGGATTTAAATAAGAAGATTCAGTAGAGGAACCAAGAAGATTAATAGACAATTCTAGGTGGAGGCTTTATGTGTAAATATGAGTTCTTCATTGTTTTTCCTGGATAATTAAGTACTCAAGTGAACAGAACTTTTATTTGTAAGCTTATTGGTACTAAATGACAGACTCAGCCTGTTTGGCACATTTGTCTACTCTTTTTTATAAATGATAAATAAAGAAGTCATCTACAAAATAGCTCCTTGGAAACTGAGCGGTTGATCATGTTAGAAACTCTAAAGTGAAGAGTCCTTGGTTGGTAAAAGGAGCTTCCCTGCTTGTTTGCTACACCATTATTGGCAATACCTAGAGAAAAATCCACCTCAGTTTAGTTTGGTTCATACAAGGAAGGCAATGTGTGACCATAACTTGTACTGATCTTTGAGTGAGACAGTGATTTATAATTTTAAAAATTTAATTGTTCATAGTTTTGAAATGTGCTTTAAAACAGAATTTAACCTTTGTCACTTTTTGAAACTTCCAGATAGTATAAATCAATATGCACAGAAGTTTAATTTAGCAGTGTTTCCATGAGTGGTGATTAGAGAAAAACATTAAGGTAGATAACTAAGGAAATTGATGCAGTCAGAATGTGATTATAGAAAAAAATACTAATATATGTTCAGGAATGAAACCACTGGAAGAGTTCAATTTCTGCTCTAACAACACAAAGATCTCCATGGAGACAGATATTTTGCAAATGAGAATGGAATGTAGAGTTGGAAAGAGAGGGGGAGGAGAAATAGAATAATAAAAAATTAAGATATGTTAAGAACACTTACCTACTTTTAAGATAAATATAAATATTATGTCCTACAAACACACATTAATAAAAGATCTTTAAAAAAACAATGAGCTAGATAGATCCACCCCACAGATAAGCTGGTGATAATTACTTTTGAAACAACCATTTCATGTCTTGGGAAATGGTCTTATAGGCATACATCAAGCGAACAAATATTTATTCCAGAAAATCTATTAAAACTTAGTAATAACTTTAATAGTGTGATATGTGAACCAAAAACCATGCTGCCCCTCTCACCTCCCAACTATGTGAAGTGAGAAACCTCAGACTAGTACAACCAAAAGCAGTTAGTTCTCCCCATGCTCCCAGTCACTGTGATTCCAGGAGGGGCAGGAAAATAGCATTTCACATATTTCCCCTACTGAGTAAGGGAGAGGACTCTGTCTCCTTCTATCCAGCCTCCAATCAGAGAAAAGAGGCTCAATGCACTAAGAATATTAGCTCTAGTTGTTTATACCCTAGCTCCTGAGACAAGATGGGGAAGTGTAAGATACTGTCATGCTACCCACTCCACCTACCAGGCACTCGTGAAGCAGTAATGTCACTTGGAGACAAGCAAGCCATGGACTCTAAGCAAAGCACAAGAATCACGACTGAAATATTTTTTCTAAGGGAGAGGAAAAGGCCATAGAAGCAAGCATTGCAAAGCCCACAGCAAAGGAACTAGCATTATTTGGAACAGAAAGTAGAAAGTTCAAGTCTAAAGGCATTCTCAAAAAATAGAAGTTATAATGGAAGTCAGTTGGGAGGGATTGGTAGATTCATTAAAGATAAAGGCCAAGTCATAGGCCAAGTTGTTTGTTGAAGAGAAATGAGCAAGGCGATATCTGGGAAGGGCTCTCTCGAAGTCAGAACAAACCTCAAACACTGACCTGAAGAACTATTCCATTAAAAGAGACCCAATTGGATTAAGTTAATCTGAGAAACAATTTACATGTCAAGGCCCTGTTGAAAGCACAGACTATTGAGCTGGCAATTAGATAAATATTGTATACCACTTGAATGTAGTCAGGGAAAAAATAAAACCAAGAAATCCCCAATGAAATCACTGTCAACCCAGGGTGAGGGTGGACATACTCAAGACTAACCCCTCCTTACTGTAGTCACATATTTTGCATCCTTCCCTGCTTACATTCTCTGATCTTCTTGAATGCATGAACATTCACATTGTCATTGTACTGTGTGTGTGTGTGTGTGTGTGTGTGTGTGTGTGT
>PVJA010047808.1:0-14490 GCA_004027025.1 Myocastor coypus | reverse complement strand
GTGTCTATGGGCGTTTGGTCTGGAGACTCCAAGGTGGTTCTTCTACAGAGGTTCCTGACTCTTGTGTTGGGGCTCTGGCTGCTAGCTTTTGTGAATCCTGGCGGATGTGGTCTGTAGGTGGAGGTGGAGCTTTGGGATTGAGTAGTCCTGGTAGGCTCGTGGACCAGATTGGTTGCCAAACGGGCTATTTGATGGGTTCGGTGCTGGAGCTTGGGCTGGAGGGGTTCAAAAAAAGGGGGGGGCAGGGAAAGGGAAGGCAGGCCAAGGATCCTGACCCAGCCGGCGCGCGGGCTCAGCTCCCAGCAGTGCGATTTGGGTCTGGGCTGGAACAGGAAGTTCAGTTTTCATTTTAATCTTTATAATTTCCTACTTTCTTTGGGCTTTGGACTTGACTTGTTTTTCTTTTACTAGGAGTTTGAGGTGTGGCATAAGATCACTTATTTGGGCTTGCTTTGTTTGCCTAATGTGAAAATTTACTGCTATAAATTTCTCTCTTAAGACAGTTTTCACTGGATAGCTCAGGTTCTGTTAAGTTATATCTGCAGTTTCATTTGATTGGAAATATTTTTTTAATTTCTTCTTTAATTTCATCTGTGACCCATTGCTTGTTTAGGAGGTGGCTACTTAATTTCCATATGTTTATCGAATTTTGAGGCTTGTGTGAATAATTTCCATTTTCATTTCACTGTGGTCAGATAGTATGCATAGGGAAATTTTTATTCCTTTGCATTTACTTAAGTATGCCTTGTGTGCTAGTATGTATTGTATTTGCAGAATATCCCATGTGCACCTGAGAAGAAAGTATGTTCTTGGGGCCGAAGAGATAGTTCTGTGGCAGAAGTGCCTGTCTGGCAAGTGCAAGGTTGCAAGTTCGAACCCCAGTCCCACCAAAAAAAAAAAAAAAAAGTATGTTCCGCTGTTTCTGGGTGAAACACTACAAAGTTCTACCAAGTCCATTTTTTCTTTTCTTTGCTTTGCTTTGCTTTCTTTCTTTCTTTCCGTCTTTCTTTCTCTCTCTCTCTTTCTTTCTTTCTTTTCTTTCTCTCTCTCTCTCTGTCTCTTTCTTTCTTTCTTTCTTTCTCTCTCTCTGTCTCTCTCTTTCTTTCTTTCTTTCTTTTCTTTCTCTCTCTCTCTCTCTGTCTCTTTCTTTTGTCTTTCTGAGACAGAGTCTCACTATGTAGTTCAGGCTGGCCTTGAGCTCACTTTTGTAGCCCAGTCTGGTCTCCAACTTACATTGATCGTCCTGCCTCAGCCTCCCCAGTGCTAGCGCCACAGGTGTATGCCACCATGCTTGGCCTCCAAGTCCATTTCTTGAGAAGTTTGGTTTAGCTCTGTTATTTATTTGCTGATTTTTTTCCTCATTGATCTTTCCCTCTGTGACAGTGGCCTATTAATATTCCTGATTACAATTGCAATATTGCACATTTGATTTTTCTATTTTATTTATAATAGTTAATACATTGTCTTCATCATAATCTTGCATATAATGATATGCAATGATACGTCTTTATCACAATCATGCAGACATGATTTCTTATCTAAACCTCATTAGTACAGATCTTTCTTTTCATTGTACAAAGAGAAAGCAGCTGTATACATAGTCCAATAGCCCATAATAGTACTGCATTATCAGTTCACCTGCCATTATTGGAGGATGTTGACTTGAACCTTTTACAACCCAGCATATTAACCACTTCCTGGTTAGACTTTTCTGCTGGATTGTTAAGACCAAGATAAAGTATGACCTATGTTACAAAAAATATGTAACTTTTGTATCTGACAGGGTCATTCAGGTCCCCTCAGTGTTTACCCTGAACCCGTGTGCTGTGGTGTGCAAAACTTTTGTCAGGGTCAGCTATGTGGATAAATTACAGCAATTGCTTGGTAATTTTGCTTTCTTGGAAACCTGAGAGAACGTTTTCTCTCTAGAGTAGAGCACTGTAAAGTTCTACCAAGTCCATTTCTTAAATAGTTTGGCTTAGTTGTTTTATTTGTTTGCTGATTGTTTTCTTCATTGATCTATCTCTTTGTGACAGTGATCACTTTCTTCTGTGGCCCCATAATCTCCTTAAACAGCAAATGTGGGACTCCATTGAGTTACACGTGGTTACAGCACAGGTTCCTTTATGTCCTGTGTTCTCACTGCCCTTGAAGGGCTAGAGCCAAAATATTGGATATACTTGTATCCCTTCTTTTTCTCGAATTATTTGGGCTACCAACTTGAGTTGTTAACCATCCAGAAGAGAAGATTAATGGTATTCTTCCATATAACTTAGGTAGTTGAGCTTAAAATTATTATCTTTCTGAATATCAAATGCCTTAGACATAACATGAAGCAGGTGTTTTCCATCAATTGTTGATATAAACTTTAAAACCCCTGTAGAATGTTAAAAAAAAACTACACAGATATTTTTGAACTTAATCATTTATAAAATTGTAGTCTTATACTTCTATGTCCTTTCCCCCCTTATCTCATATTCTATTACTTTTTTCTTTCTTTTCTATTTTTAAGCAAACATTTACTTCAGAGAGAGTATAGCAATAATCGATATGGTATTAGAAATAATGCATAATTAGAAGACAAGAATGTTAAGTAATGCCAGCACTGGGGAGGCTGAGGCAAGAGCCTGGCGAAGCTGAGATAGGTTTTAGTATTACACATTGCTATCCTCAGTATATTTGCTTAGTTCACAGATATCAGTACATATAGTTAGTCAGGGTATATTAATTCTACTAATTACCTGCTAGTTTCAAAAACCTGTTGGAGATTTTTAGGACCATTGTCTTAACCATCTTTTATAGATAAGCACATGGTTTTGTCCCTACCATGTTTCTTAATTTTTTTCCTAGCTCTCTTTTCATTGTTTAATCCTTAAACTCTCACTTTCCATTTAACTGCATTATACCTTTCCATTTTTATTTCTTCTTTTGAGTTCTTATATTCAGGAGACTACACAATATTTATACATTTAGATCTGTTTTATTTCACATATTAGTATATATGTTCAAGATATGTCCATTTATATATGAAGGCTTTGTCATCCTTTATAGCTGAGTAATAGTCCATTGTATAAAAACACCACAGGTTTTTCAACCATTCTTCAGGTTACAGGAATTTTGGCTCCTTCCAAGATTTGGCTATCACAAATTGTACTGCTAGAAACATAGGTTCACAAATATCACTATGATATGATGTTTTCACTTCTTCTGGGAAAATTCCCAGTAGGGAGATAGCTGGATCGAATCAAGTTTCCTGTCCTACTTTTTAAGGAGTCTCCACACTGCTTTCCTTAATGCTTGCATCAGTCTGCATTCCCACCAGCAGTGGAGAAGTGCTCCTTTTCCCCCACAGCCTCTCCAGCATTTGTTGTTGGTTGATTTCTTTATGATAGCCATTCTTTCTGGGGTGAGATGGTGTTTAAGTGTTGTTTTACAATTCATGGATGGATAGTAGCGTGGAGCATTTCTTCATGTATTTATAGGCTTTTAGTATTTCTTCCTGTGAGAAGCGTGTGTTCATCTCGGATGCCCATTTCTAGGTCAAGTCTTTAAATTTTGGGGTCCTAATGTTTTTTTAATTCTCTATAAAGTCTAGATAGAAAACTTTTATCTGAGTATTTGTTAGTTAAGATTTTTTCAAAATATGTGGGTTCTCTTTTCACTTTGTTGGTAATTTCTTTTGATGTGCAAAAGCTTCTCAGTAAGAGGAGGTCCCAGTTGTTAATTCTTTCAGGTATTACACGTGTAGTTTGACTTTTGTCCATGAACTATCTGCCCACCCCACTGTCTTCAAGATTTCCTCCTACTTTCTCTTCCAGGAGATTTAATGTTTCTGTTTTAATATTTAGGTCTTTAATCCATTTTCACTTTAACTTAGTTCATGGTGATAGACTTGGGTCAAGTTTTAGTTTCTGGCCTGTGAGGTCCAGTTTTTTCTAGCACCATTGGTTAGAGAGACTGTCTTTCTTCCAGTATATGTTTTGCCTCTTTGTTGAAGATAAGCTGTCTGAGTGTGTTTATAGTTGCTTCTACATTTTCTAATCTATTCCATGGATCCTCAGGTCTATTTTTTTTTTGCCAGTGCCATGCTGATTTTATCACTATAGCTTTGTAGTGTAGTTTTAAGTCAGGAACTATAATGCCTCCTGCCTTATCTTTGTTGCCCAGGATTGCCCTTGCTATTCTAAGTCTTTTTTTGTTCCAAATACATTTTAGGAATGATTTCTTCAGGTCTGTGAGGTACCATTTTGATTAGATTGAGTTAAAACCTTATAGCAGTTTATGGAGTATGGCCATCTTCACAATGTTGGTTCTTCCTATCCAGGAGCAGGGAATATCATTCCATCCTCTGAAATTCTCTATGATACCTTTTTTCAGAGTTATAGTTTTCACTGAAAAGATCTTTTACTTCTTTAATTAGATGAATTCCTAGGTACTTCGTTTTCCAAGACTCATTTATTTTTTCATGCATGTTAAAATATTTATTGAGGTGGGTGCTCCTATATTCATCGCATATATCGGTATAATTATTATTTCTCCCTCTTATATTTTCTCTTGACAAGCATGTAGTGATCTTCGTCTCTTGAAATATTTTTTGGTTTCAAGTTGATATTTTCAGCAACCAGAATAGCTACTGATGCTTTTTTTGGTTTTCTGTGGCATGGGGAATTTTCCCCCCTTCTTTTGACTTTCAGTCTGTGAATTACTTCTGAGTTAAATGTGTTTCTTGTATGCAGCATATTCTTGGATTTTGTTTCTTAATCCACTCTACCAGTCTGTTTCTTTTGATTGGTGGATTGAGGCCAATTATACCGATAGTTATAATTGATGTGGGTTGGTTTATCTTTATCATGTTATTTTCCTTCCTGCTACAAGTTCTGTACTTTCTCTACTTTTAATTATTTGCTCTCTTTGGTGGTTCCTTTCTGCTTTTCTTCTTTAAGCTGTGGTTGTGTTTTCATCTTTCTAGAATTTCTGTCAATACTCTTGATAGGGTTGTTTTGGTGATCATGAATTTCTTCATCATAGAAAGATCTTATCTCTTGAATTTGATAGATAGTTTTGCAGACTACTTCATTTGAGTTGGAAGTTGTTTTATTTCAGGACTCCAATTATTTCACTCCAATCTCTTATTGATTTGATCATTTGTGTTTAGAAGTCTGCCATCATTCTGATGGGGCTTTCCATAGAAGGTGATCAGTTTCTTCTCTGTAATAGCTTTTAATAGTCTATTCTTTTGCCAAATTGCTGAAATCTTGATTCTTATGTCTAGATGCAGATCTATCGTGATTATGGCTATTTGGAGTTCCACGTGCTTCACTTCTCTGTAAGTCAAATTCTTTTTTCATGTTCAGAAAATTTTCCACTACTACTTCTGCAAATAGACTTTTTATGTCATTTGTGTTTTCTCCTGAAATTTCACTGAAACCTATTATTCTTATATTATTTTTCTTTGTGCCATGTTGTAGCTGCTTCACTGGTATTTTGTGGTTCATTTTTACTATTAAGAGATCTTTCTTTTCATGTACATTATCTGCACCACTGTCTTTGAGGTCTTGAAATTTATCTTCAGTTTTGTTTAAGTGGTTTTGCCAGCGTTTAAATGTAATTTTTAACTTCCTGCATATCTGTTTTAATCTGCTTCATGCATTCTAATTGTTTCCTGTATTGCTCATTGAGTGTTTCATTTTTTATTCTTCTCTATTTCTTTATTTTTTATCTGTATCTTCCTTAGGTGTGCTCAGCAATTGTTTCAGTATTGATGTCATCTTTTGACATAAGAGATTTATTATTTATTTAGTAATTATTATTTACTGTCTTATTTTTCCTATAGCCTGTTTTTTACTTCAGTTGCTATCATTTCATTTGTATTTGTTTATTTATATATTCATTGTTTTTTGAAATAGGATTTTGCTATGCAGTGCCTGTTAGCTTTGTTTTTTAAAAAAATTTTATTAATTTTAATGAGAAATAAATAGCAATGAGATAGTTTTAAAACAGTCTAGCAGGGCAGTTACAATAATTAGTACATTGCATATTGTTGTCTTCATGGTAGTTATTCAGAGTACACAATGCAGACATGCTATCTTGTCTAAGCACTATTATTACAAATCTTTCTTCTCATTGAACTAAGAGAAACTAGCTGTTTATTCTACTGAGATATATCCCCAGCCACACAAGTCAATATTATCTTGATGCTAAAACCTAGCAAGAATAAAATAAAAATTATTGATAAATATTCTAGATGAATATAGGTGTCAATTTCATTCATAAATTAATCAGAAAAAATGGAAAAATACATTAAAAATAAGACATCATGATCAAGTTGAATTGATTCCAAGGGTGTAAGAATGGTTCAGCACACACAAATAAATAAAGGATATACACCACATTGATAAAATGTAGAATAAAAATATATGGTTGTCTTTTTGTTGATGGAGAGAAAACCCTAAACAATACTTAAAAACCTTAATGTAAAAAGTCATAAGGGGCCAGGGAGATAGCTCAGTAGAATAAGTGCCTGCCTGGCATGAACAGGGTCCTGAGTTCAATCCCTGGTACCACACAAAAAAAGAAAAAAACCCAAACAACAACAACAACAACAAAAACCCACGAGGAAACATGGTATTAAAGAATTAATCCTTAATGTAGTGATGCATACATATTAATGACCCACAGCCAACATCATTCTGCACAGGTATCCTGTAAGCATTCCTGCAGAACCAGGACAATGCAAGGATTTTCATTTCATCCTGTTGAATATAGTTTTTTATTTTAAGCTAGAGCAATTAGGTAAGAGAAAGAAATAAAAAGAGTATAAATAGTAAAGAAAAAAATCACATTATCTTTATTTGCATACATTATTATATTATGCTTAAAACACCCTTAACACTCAGCCAAAAGACTTCTAGAGCTAAAAAGTAATTTCAGCAAAGTAGGTGATATAAAATGAAGATAAAAAAATCAACAGTGCTTGCAGTTGCACATTTTTAAACAGAAACTTAGAAATCTAAGTATATACAAAATTGTAGCGGGTCAATTCTGTGGCATTTTTCCTAATCTCTTACTCTCATTTAATACTCTTTTTTGTTTCCTTGTAAAATGAGAGAGAAAGAGAGAGAGAGAGGGAGAGGAGGAGGGAGAGGAGAGAGAGGGAGGGAGAGAGGGAGAGGGAGAGGGAGAGTATAGCAGTAACTAAAATTACATTAGAAGCAGCACAAATCTAAAAGGCCAGAATGACAGGTATTCCAAGCTTAATTTTAGTGTTGTGCATTGCTATCCTCAGTGTGAAAAACCTTTTGGTGGTTCTTAGGATGATTATCTAATTCATTCTGTGTATATAAGTGCATGGATTTTCTCCTCCCATGTTTCCTGCCTTTTCTGTTTACAGTCATTTCATTGTTTAACCCTTAAGTCCTTGCCTTCCATTCAGCTGTGTTATGCCTCTCCATTTTTATTTCTTCTTTTGAGTTATTACACTAGGGAGAATATATGGTATTTACACATGTAGATCTAGTTTATTTCATTTATAATTATCTGTTCAAGATACATCCATTTATACATGAAGTCTTCTACTTTATCATTCTTTATAGTTGAGTAATATTCCATTGTATAAAAATACCACATCTTTTTCAATCATTCTTCAGGTGACAGGCATTTTGGTTGTTTCCAAGATTTGGCTATTACAAAGTGTGCTGCTATGAACATAGGTGTACAGATATCACTATGGTATGACGTTTTCAGTTCTTCTGGGAAAATTTCCAGTAGGAGAATAGCTGGATTGAATGGGATTTTCAGTTCTAGTTTTTTAAGGAGTTTCGACACTGCTGTCCATAATGGTTGTACCAGTCTACATTTCCACCAGCAGTGGAGAAGGGTTCCTCTTTCCCCACAGCCTCTCCACCATTTGTTGTTCATTGATTTCTTTATGATAGCCATTCTTTCTGGAGTAAGATAGTATCTAAGTGATGTCTGAATTTGCATTTCATGAATGGTTAGCAATGTGGAGCTTTTCTTCATGTATTTATAGGCTCGTTGAAATTCTTTATCTGAGAAGTATGTGTTCATCTCGGATGCCCATTTCTGGGTTGGGTCTTTTAATTTTGGGACCCTAATGTTTGACTGTTTTATCACATTGTATGGAGATTTATTAGAGTATCAGTGATTGATGGAAAGTACCGATTCCAAGTTAAGTGTAAGATGTTTGATATTCAGAAAGACAGTGATGTTAAACTCAATACCAATGTTATAGAGCGATAGTGTCACAAAGCTTCTCTTATGGAGGGTTAAAAATGTAAGTTTACAGACAAAAATTAGAGAAAAAGAAGGGCCACAAGGATTGCCAATTTTTTGGTCTGTTATTGGTTATGTCTAGTTGTGCCCCCAAAGCCTCATGCAGTCGTTGGGTGGGGACTTCGATAGATTGAGACTTGAGTCATGAGTCACTGGGATTATGTATTTTAGTACTGATCTAGAGTTTGAGACTTGATCCATGATCCACTGGGATTATGTGTTTTAGTACTGATGGGATTATGTGTCTGAGTCCTTCTGGGATTATGGGTGTGGCCTAAGGCAGATAGGCTGAGGTGGAAAGCCTGAATGTAATATATCTTTTTTTTTTTTTTTTTTTTTTTTTGAGACAGGGTCTCGTTATGCAGTTCAGGCTGGCCTTGAGCTCACTTTCGTAGCCCAGGCTGGTCTTGAACTCGCACCGATCCTCCTGCCTCAGCCTCCTGAGTGCTGGGATTACAGGCGTGCGCCACCACGCCCGGCTAAGCCTGAATGTAATATAAAGTGAAACGGAGAGACAGATTTAAGCTGTTGCTCTGCTGCCCTGTTTGGTCAGTTGCTTCTGTCGCAATTGTTGCTGTTCCGCTGCCATGAACTGGGTGCTCTTTGCCCTGTTTCACTCAGTCTTGGAACCAGCTGAATATGGACTGAAACCTCCAGTAAGTGTGAGCTAAATAAACCTTTCCTTCCTTCATTTTGAGTGTTGGGTATTTGTCCCAGCAACGAGCAAAAAGTAACCAAGAGAGAATTTGGTACCAGATGAGTGGGGTGGTTGCTGTGACTAACCTGACCATGTGGATTACAAGCTTTTGGGAATGGCTTATGGGAAGAGATAGGAAAGGTTCAGAGATGTTGGCTACAAGAAAAGCACTGAAATATCTTTGGCTGTTCTCTTTGGGAGATTCTGGTCAGAGCTCATAGCAGAAGTCGCTTGAAGCCTGGGTATAAGGAATGGCTTAAGAGCAGAGATTGGAAAGGTTTGGAGAGGTTCTCTACTTGGGAAGATCTGGAAAAGCTTCGGCTGTTCTGTAGGGGAGATTCTGATCATAGCTTAGACCAGAAGACTGACAGAAGGCCTGCCTGTAAAGACCAGGCTGAGGAGGTTTCTGTGGAGAAAAAGGACAGCATTGGTCATTGGACTCCAGATGATTTGTGCTATGCATTGGTTGAAAGTCTGTCGGAATTTTGCTCATGTCCAGAGACTTTGCCTAAGACCAAGACTAAGCATGGAGGACCGACTCATCTTTCAGGAGATATTTCAAAGCAGCGAGCTATTGGGACAGTGGCATGGTTGTTATTGGTAGCTTTTACCCAGATTTATGTTGAAAATCAAGAGCAAAGAGCCAAGCAGGATGATTTAAAATGTGAGTTTGGCCAGAAAGGAAACACCAGGAAAGCTTTGTACTGCAAAGATGGAAACAAAAGGATCTCCTTTGCTGGGAAGGAACCAAAGAATCAAAAGGATGGCCTGAAGGCATCACAAGAGGTGGCAGCTCTCTGCCCTTTGCAGCCACAGAATTGCAAAGGAGAGAGGCTCTGCCTTGAGAAGAAATCCTCAGAGACCCAAGTATCAGAATGGCAGCAGCAGCCAAACCAGGTTCCAAAATGGCACTGGCAAGGAGAATTTGTTGCTCGGAATCAAGGTCAGAGTGTTCATCTGCCCAGGCACTCGACCCCTACAACCAAGAGAGAAGGAAGCCCGGCTATTGCTCCAGCTCTTAGCAACCCTTGGTATCATCCACTTAGGCATATGCAGAATGCAGGAGTTCTGAGGTTAAGAAATCTTCACCTCAACTTCAGAAGAAGGGCTGGGAGGCCAGGCAGTGTGCCCCTGAGAGGGCAGTGTGTAAAGATGTGTGTGAGAAGCCTGTTCAATGGAAACCCCAGAAGTTTGGGAAAGCCAGGAATGTGGATCGTGCAAAGAGGGAGCAAAGCCAGCCTAAGAGAGAAGTTGTGGAAACTACCACCAAGAGTGCTATCGAGACTGAGCCATGTAAGGCCTTTGGAGCTCACAACTCAGTGCAGACTGTTTCAGATGCTCCAGTTGGAACTATGGGATTTAATGTTTACCCTGCTGGGTTTTGGACATGTGTTGGTCCCAGTGTTTTGTATTCCCCTGTTGTTTGCAACTTTTGGAATCCTAATGTTTATCTTGTGCCTTTGAATGTTAGACATGTTTAACTTTCCTATTGTACAGGGGCTCAAGTGGAGAGTTTGCCTTGGATCTTGGAGGAGACTTGGGATTTGGACTTTTCAGCAGTGCTGAAACTGTTGGGATTTTGGCAACTCTTCGAGATAGACTAAAATGTCTTTTGCACAAAGGGATATGTATGAGACTTTGGGAGACCAGGGGAAGAATGTTATCATTTATGTCTAGTTGTGCCCCCAAAGCCTCATGCAGTCATTGGGCGGGGACTTCAATAGATTGAGACTTGACTCATGAGTCACTGGGATTATATATTTTAGTGCTGATCTAGAGTTTGAGACTTGATCCATGATCCACTGGGACTATGTGTTTTAGTACTGATGGGATTGTGGGTCTGAGTCCTTCTGGGATTATGGGTGTAGCCTAAGGCAGATAAGCTGAGGTGGAGAGCCTGAATGTAATATAAAGTGAAACAGAGAGACAGACTTAAGCTGTTGCTCTGCTGCCCTATTTGATCAGTTGCCTCTGTCTGCCCTATTTGATCAGTTGTTGCTGTTCCGCTGCCATGAACTGTATGCTCTCTGCCCTGTTCCACTTAGCCTTGGGCAAGCTGAATATGGACAGAAACCTCCAGTAAGTGTGAGCTAAATAAACCTTTCCTTCATTTTGAGTGTCAGGTATTTGTGCCAGCAACGAGTAGAAAGCAACTAAGACATGGCCCTAGCTCTTCAAGGACAGTGAGGATTCTGGACATAAAAGGCAGTGCTATATCATCTTATAGCTCCATGGTGTCCCAAATTTTCTGTTCAAGGAGATTATGGGGCCACAGAGGAAATGGATACATAGTGTTCCTAAGGAGAGTCACCTAGAGAGAAATCATTCTCTTTGGCTTTCACAGAGAACAAACTGGTCACACAATGGCTGTGACTCATCAGATGGCTGACACTGACAACAGTTGTACAACACACTTTACATGGTATCAACATAAATACTGAGGGGATTTGAATGACCTTGTAAGATACAAAAGTTACATGTTTTGTTATACAGGTCTTGCTTTAACTTGCCCTTAACCACCCAGCAGAAAAGATTAACCATGAGGCAAAAAAATGTAAAGCTAGATTAGTATGCTGAGCTGTAAAAGGCTTAAATCTACAGCTTCTGGCATTGCCAGATCTGCCAATAATCCATTACAATTACGGAATGCTGGACTATGAATACAACTACTTTCTCTTAGTTCAATGATCAGAAAAATATTTTGTACCACTAATGATTAGAAAAGTTATCACGTCTACACTCTGTGCTCTGTGTAACTACTATGAGGACAACAATATACATTGTATCAATTATTGGGAATGTACTACTAATGTGTTTTGAAAATGTCACATTTATTAAAATTAATAAAAAATACAAAATAATGAGAAACTGACAAAAAATCAACTGTTCTTCTATTTTCCAATAATGGACTCAGAATGAATTGAGGAAGACAATTCCATTTACAACTATTTTGAAAACATAAACTACATGGGTACTGATTTGACTATATAAGTAGGTTAAAATTTCAGAATATGAAAGAGAAAATTAAACAAATCACTAGAACCTGGAAGAGCCTATCAGGTTCATGGATTGTTTGAATTGGAATTTTTAAGTGGCCATATCTGAAAGCTGACTACAAATTCCATGGAATCCACATCAAAATACCACAACAACTTTTACGTAGCTAAAAAAGTCTAAAATTTGTGGCAAACCAAAAAATGAACGAGATTAGCCAATACAGTCCTACACAAGAGGAGCGAGGGTAAAGGCATCATCCTATCAATTTGTCAAATTATACCACAAAGCTGTACTAATGAAACCACGTGCACTTAAATGAAAGACAATAGAAGACATAGAAATAAGTAAACAGGTGCAGCCACCTGTCTTAGTTACTCTTCTCTTGTTGTTCGGACAAATACCCAACACCAAAGGAAAGGAAGGAAAGGTTTATTTAGTTCACAGTTACTGGAGATTTCAGTCCATAATTGGCTGGCTCCAAAGCAGAGAGGCACAATGCAGAGGCCAGCAGTTCATGGTGGTGGAACAGCAACAATGGTGACAGAGGCAACCGAACAACCAGGGGAACACAGAGCAACAGCGAGAGTCTCTTACTCTCTATATTACATTCAGGCTCTACACCTCAGCCTATCTACCTTAGGTTACACCCATAATCCCAGAAACACTCAGACCCACAATCTCATCAGTACTAAAATACATAATCCCAGGCATCACGAGGCAAGTCTCAAACTCTGGAAGTCCCTGTCCCATGACTGCATGAGGCTTTGGGGGCACAACTAGACATAAACCATAACACAGCCTTATTCTGTAGAAAGGTGCCAAAAATATATGTTGGAGAAAATACAGCTTTCAGAACACATTGGGCTGGGATTACCAGGTATCCATATGTACAATATTAAAGTAGATGATCATGTCTAACTCTCTGCAAAATCAGCTCAAAGTCTGTCAGAGAACTAAGTATAAGATGCAAGTTTTTTAAATGCTTAAAAGCAAACATAGACACTTGAAGCCACACGAACAGGTAGACTTTCTAAAAAAAAAATGCAAAAACAACAGGAAATAATAGCAAATATCAACAAATGGTACTACAGCAGATTTAAAGTATTTTGCACAGCCCAGGAAGCAGCTAATAGAGCAAAGAGACAGCCCCCAGAACAGGAGAGTACTGTTGCCAGCTACTCCTCTAGTCGAGGGTTAATAAATAGAATATTTACAGAACTTGAAAAACTTACAACCAAGAGTCAAAAGGCCTCATTGATAAATGGATAAGTGAATTGACCAGACACCTTAAATAAGAAAAGTACTAATTGTCAATAGTCACACAAAAAGATAGAAAATTTAGCTGACTAAAAAAATGCAAGTACAGACTTCCAGGAAGATAATGGAGCGCAAGCCGCAACACAGCAGTGTCTCCAAGATTTAGAATCTAGACGCTGGAAAACAATTTGGACAAAAAGTTAAAATGGATGTGGATCCCCGAGCGCCAAGAAGGATCTGAAGGAAAACTAGAGCCTATAAGGTGAAAAGGCAGACCTGAACTCAGAAAAAGGATGGGGTATCCTGCATTTTCTAACTTGATGCTCAAGCTCATGATACGAGAGTGAAGAATCCAATCTATAGAGAAAAAGTGAGGGCAGGTGACTCCAGAGGCCTCTAGGGAGAAGCACAGGAATGGAACAGAGCAGGAATGTTGGGTACTAGAACAGCTGGAGAATGACTCTAGTCTAGATGACTGACATGTACCACGGAGAAGGAGCTTAGCTGGATGCTATTTTAGGGAGAGACCAACTGAACTTGGGGCTCAGAACAGCCGTAGTTTGGCTTTATCTCAGGACTCCCAGTGTTGAAAATTCATAGTGACTGGGGAAGGAAAACCATAGCAAACAGGTGGGAACAGGGAGCGATTGTCAGCCTGGCAAGAGTACTTGAATGTTATGAAATCAACAACTCAGGCTCAAAAACTACAATTAGAGGCCAGACCCACCTTAAACATTTGTGGATTGAAAACCCCTGAATTGTCAACCTGTCCTTTTCCTACTGCATGGTTGCTGGTATTGTACAGCATCCACACCAATTTTCCTGAGTGCTTGCTGAAATCTTTCGGCCTTCTTTGTCCACCAGAGACAGAAGTGATTCTTTGAATTAGATACTACCACAAAACTGTAGGACAAAAAAGATAACAATAGACTTGACAGACCCAAATCGCACCGCTGGGAGCTGAGCCTGTGCACCCGCCGCGGGTAAGCTCAATGCGCCCCTCTGCCCCGCCTCTGCGTTCCCGCGACTAACTTCCTGTTCCAGCCCAGACCCAAATCGCACTGCTGGGACCTGAGCCCGCGCGCCGGCTGGGTCAGGATACTTGGCCTGCCTTCCCTTTCCCCGCCCCCCCTTTTTTTTGAACCCCTTCAGCCCAAGCTTCAGCACCGAACCCATCAAATAGCCCGTTTGGCAACCAATCTGGTCCACGAGCCTACCAGGACTACTCAATCCCAAAGCTCCACCTC
>PVJA010047807.1:0-14470 GCA_004027025.1 Myocastor coypus | reverse complement strand
GGATTACAGGCGTGAGCCACCATGCCCAGCTAACATGACCTTTTTAGAGGCAGTAGCCTCCAAAGTACGGGGCACACCACAGGACACTTTAATTTCCTCAGCATGGGCCTGCAAAAGTAAGATTAATAATAACAAACTGCTGGAGGGGGGGGTGCACACCTGTAATCCCAACACTTGGGAGGCTGAGGCAAGAGGATCACTTCGAGTGAGACCAGCCTGGGCTACAAAAGTGAGCTCAAGGAGAAAAAAAAAAATGAGCTCAAGGACAGTCTGAACTGCACAGTGAGACCCTGTCTCAAAAAAGAGGGGGAAAAAAAGGAGCACAAAAGTAAAGATTTTTTTTTTTTTTTTAATGGCCAACTCAACCTGCCCTGGGGTTGGTGTCAGCACAGCATGTGGTGCCGGGGATTGAACCACAGTCCTTGCGGTTGCCTAAGCTTTCCTAAGCAGGCACTTTAGATTGCTGAACCATCTAACCAGTCATAAACTTTCCTACAGAGAATACACTGTGTCCAGCAGTGTATTTTTTTTTTTCTTTCTTTCTTTTTTGGTCTTTAGCAGTCCTGGGGATCAAACTTTGACCTCACACCTACTAAGCAAGTAAGTGTGCTACAACTTAAGAACTACATCCCAGGGCCAGCAGGATGGCTCAGTGGTCTAAAGCACCTGTTTAGGAAAGCTTGGGTGGCAGTTCAACCCCCAGCACCATAGGCTCCGCCAGCCCTGTCCCCAGGGCAGGCTGAGGGGGCCATAAAATAAAGAGAACTACATCCCAGCCCAATAATTCAAATCTTATTAATGGCATAATGACTCAGAAGTTTGCAGACAACTGTTTTAGAAGCACAACTGTGTCATTAGGCATAACTGAGTCCCCTATTAAAACTCCAGGGCAAAAGCCGGGCGTGGTGGCTCACACCTGTAATCCCAGCACTTGGGAGGCTGAGGCAGGAGGATCGCTGCGAGTTCAAGACCAGCCTGGGCTACAAAAGTGAGCTCAAAGCCAGCCTGAACTGCACAGTGAGACCCTGTCTCAAAAAGCCAAAAAAAAAAAACTCCAGGGCATACATGACAGAGCAATGATATAGTGTACCTCTATTAGTGCTGGGCACTAACAAATATCCCTGGCAATTGCGCTCTTCCATGTCATTTTTCTTAAAACACTTATTTGGTCTGGACCACCCACTAGACCAACATGTCAAACTTAGTTTTCTCACAAAACATCTATTTAATTATCAAATAGACTTTTCATATCTCAAGACTGAAATGTGTATAGTACTCACTAAGTACTATATAAATCTGAAGGTATTATAAAGTCAAGTTGTAATACAAGATTACAAGGGCTGGCAAGATAGCTCAGTGTACTAAGCACCTGCTTAGGCAAGCACAAGAACTCACTCGGTTCAATCCCTGGTACCAGCACTAGCAATGTCTTGGGCTGGCCACCAAGGCTCACATCTATAATCCCAGCACTGGGCAGACTGAAAACAAGAAGATCACTATGAGTCCAAGCTGCCCAGTGAGACCCTATACTAAATACATTAAAAAATAATAATAACAAATAAATAAAGGACTACAAAACTTCACTAAAAATAAAAACAATCATACTAGATTCGAGTCCCAAAAAACGGCCCACAAAAAAAAAAAAATCTTATTCTTATGCCTCCCTCAGAAAAAAAAATTCCTCTAAGCAAATTTTGATCAAGAACAAATTACAATGTGTAATAAACTGATTTTGCTCCTATCTACATTAAAACCCTCTAATAAAAAGCATCCCATGTAAAAACTGGTATGACAAAAAAGTAAATTTGAATTTTGAACCCTATAACATCAGATACCCAAGAACTGCCTCAAATACTGTAGCTCTATTTGAACTTATGGTATAAACCTACATGACTCCCTCGCCTGTCTTTTTTAACTACAGAGCTTGGAACTTAGACATTACTGATATCCTATCCAATGTACTAAACACTTTCAAAAAAGAGAATTTATTTTTTCTTGCTCTCATTAATTCTGTCTTGAGCCGGGCGTGGTGGCGCACGCCTGTAATCCCAGCACTCGGGAGGCTGGGGCAGGAGGATCGGTGGGAGTTCGAGACCAGCCTGGGCTACAAAAGTGAGTCAAGGCCAGCCTCAACTGCATAGCGAGGCCCTGTCTCAAAAAGACAAAAAAAAAAAAAAAAAAAATCTGTCTTGATGGTGCCTTAGTATTACCATGCAAAAAAAAAATGAGTGTCTCACTATCTACCCTCCCTGTACCCCTGCAGCTCTATCTATCTACAACAGGCCAAGAATTGGGAAGGCCTCAGAGTACCCACAAACTATGGTCATAACCCACACACATGTCTTACAAATGAAATAGTAGTTCAAGGAAGAAAATAAATACAACATTTTAAAGTTATCTTTGATATCACAACTACTTCACAATGACAACCCCTTGTCCACTTGCAACCTGTAGTTTGTTACCAGTAACTAGCCCTTTGTCAAAGGTAAAAATGATGGTCTACACATGTTTTTCCCTGGAACCTAAGATTAAGCTTGTCATCAAATCACAGCAACTTGGCTCTGTCAGATCCATGTTTACTCTTTAAGATATTTCTAATGATGAATTTCTAATTTCTTGAGTATTATAATAGTAAACAGTAGCCGGGCGTGGTGGCTCACGCCTGTAATCCCAGCACTTGGGAGGCTGAGGCAGGAGGATCGGTGCGAGTTCGAGACCAGCCTGGGCTACAAAAGTGAGCGCAGGACCAGCCTCAACTGCATAGCGAGACCCTGTCTCAAAAAGACAAAAAAAATAATAATAATAATAATAATAATAATAATAACAATAGTAAACAGTGACTACTAACAAGGAAAAAGCAAAAGCTATTTGAGTTTATAAAACAGCATCAAGGGGCCCAGTGGGATGGCTCAGTGGTCTAAGGCCCCTGCTTGGGAAAGCTTGGGCGGGCGGCTTCAAGGACCGCGGTTCAATCCCTGGCACCACATGCTGCGGCAGCCCTGCCCTTGGGTCGGGCTGAGCCAGCCATTAAAAATGAGTGAGTAAACAAATAAAGGTTCTGAAACAAGAAAAAAATAAATAAAATAAAAAATTATTTAAAAAAATAATAATAAAACAGCATCAAAATTTTCAGCATCCACTGTTTTTTGGTACAGTCTAAAAATGAACACTACTAGCCGGGCGTGGTGGCGCATGCCTGTAATCCCAGCACTCGGGAGGCTGAGGCAGGAGGATCACTGTGAGTTCCAGACCAGCCTGGGCTACAAAAGTGAGCTCAAGGCCAGCCTGAACTGCACAGTGAGACCCTGTCTCAAAAAGACAATCAATCAATCAATCAATCAATCAATCAATAAATAAAAATAAATTTAAAAAAAATTAAAATGAACACTACTTGCAGCCGGACATGGTGGTGAACCCCTATAATCCCAGCACTTGGGAGGCTGAGGCAAGAAGATCAATGTGAGTTTGAAACCAGCCTGGTCTACAAAAGTGAGGTCAAGGCAAGCCTGAACTGCAAAGCAAGACCCTGTCTCAAAAACAAAAAGAGAGAGAAAAAAAAAAAGAAGAAGAAGAAGAAGAAAAAAGACCAAATAAATAAACACCACAAATACCCGGGCGAGGTGGCGCACGCCTGTAATCCCAGCACTCGGGAGGCTGAGGCAGGAGGATCGGTGCGAGCTCAAGACCAGCCTGGGCTACAAAAAAAAACACCACAAATAAATTCTCATATGAGCTGGGCGTGGTGGCATGCCTGTAATCCCAGCGGGGGGGGGGGCCTGAGGCAAGAGGATCGGTGCGAGTTCGAGACCAGAGACCAGCCTGGGCTACAAGTGAGCTCAAGGCCAGCCTGAACTGCATAGCGAGACCCTGTCTCAAAAATACAATCAATCAATCAATAAATTCTCATATGAAGTCTGAGCATAGTGGCACACACCTGTAATTCCAGCACTGGGCACTGGAGCGGCTGAGAACAGGAGGATCACTATGAGTCTGAGCTGCGTAGTGAGACCCTCCAGCAACCAAATAAATTAAAAATTAATTTATGTGAACAACAATGAAAAGAACATTAGGACGTTACACAAAAAAGAACCTTTCCTTCAATTAACACAAAGCAGTCTTCACACAAGACAACAGCAAGTTCCATACACGTATACCACTTTCACTGATAGCAAATGTGCTTAGCAGCCTTGTCACCCCTCTTCTTCCTTTGTAAGGAGCACCCTAATAAACTATACAACATGCAGTTATAGGAAAATCAGTTATTAATAAAATATCAACCACATAACAAGTTCTTAGAACTGACATTTTCACGTCACCTGTGTGCTTGCTTACAAAACCTAAGAGAGACAATATCAAAAATAAAAACTGCTAGGGGGCTGGGGAGATAGCTCCGAGGCACAAGTGCCTGCTGGGCAAGTAAGTGCAAGGTCGTGAGTTCGAACCCTGGCCCCACAAAAAAAAAATAAAATAAAAACTGCCCTGTCTGGGAGCAGGCTGAGGTGGCGACTGAGACTCCTGGCATGCGTCTATAACCCGAGCACCTGGGAGGCTGAAAACACAAAAATTACTACAGGGGCCAGGAGGATAGCTCAGAGGCACAAGTGCCTGCCTGGCAAATGCAAGGTCCTGAGTTTGATCCCTGGTTCTGCAAAAAAAAAAAAAAAAAAAATTACTACAAGATGGCCCGGCAGGATGGCTCAGTGGTCTAGAGCGCTTGCTTGGGAGGGCTTGGGCAGCTTCAGGGACCGCGGTTCAATCCCTGGCACCACATGCTGCGCCGGTCCTGCCCTTGGGGTGGGCTGAGCCAGCCATAGGGATGAGTGAATAAACAACAAAGGTTCTGAAACAAGAAAAAAATAAATAAATAAAATGAAATAAAATTACTACAAGACTGATATGGATATACCCTGTAGACCCTGTACTAAATACCAATTTAAAAAATAACATTAATAACCTGTATGAGCTACAATGCAAACACAAAAGTCTGGGGCTGGGGAGATAGTTCCATGGCACAAGTGCCTGCCTGGCAAGTGCAAGGTCGTGAGTTCCATCCTTGGTCTCACACACACAAAAAATAAAAATCAAAAATCAAAAACAGTGGCCCGACAGGATGGCTCAGTGGTCTAAAGCGCCTGCTTAGGAAAGGTTGGGTGGCTGCAAGGACCACGGTTTGATCCCTGGCACCACATGCTGCACCAGCCCTGCCCTCAGGGTAGGCTGAGCCGGCCATAAAAATAAACACACAGAAGTTCTGAAACAAGAAAATACAATACAATACAATACACATTTTAAAAAAAAAAAAAAATCAAAAAGAAAAGTCTACCAAAGAAATAAGTTTTGCTTCAACCATCTCACTCAAGACAGTATTCATACATGTCAACTGCATCTTCCACAAGTATCACTTATACTGATAGCATGCATGTTTGGTTTTTTGTTTTGCAGACCAGGCTAATCTCAAACTCACACTGATCCTCCTGTCTCAGCCTCCCAAGGCGTGTGTGACCATGCCAAGCCATACATGTTTTATTTCTTTGTACTTTTTTTTTTGTTTAATGTATTTAGTATAGGGTCTGTAGGGTCTCAGACTCATAATGATCCTATTTTCTGCCTCACAAACACTAGGATTACAGGCCTGTGTCACCATACCCAGTCTCAACTGCCCTCTCAGCATACCTTGGGGGCAGGGCATGGCAAGCCAGGGATCAAACCAGCTGCTATGCTCTGCCTAAATAGGCACTTTAATCCGCTGCGTTATCTGGCCGGCCCTCCTGTACTTTCTCATAGGGCATAGTTGACATGTTTTTTGCTTTGCTGTTGTCATAGAGGGTCTTTGTGATACTGTGCCTGCCTGTGTTTACCTGTCAGCTCACTAGCGTGCTCCACAATTTTTTTTTTTGCATAGTTCCCTATGGGCACAAACGTTTTGTTTTTCCTCTGGTGTAAAAATCTCTTAAGAGCTCTACTTGTCTAATCTGTCTTGTATGATATGCTCTCTTAAGTAATATTTAGCACTTATCTTCCTATAAACTATCAACCATTTATGTCACACATGTTTAGGATGGAGTAAACTACAACCATTTAGCCAATGCTTTGTATTTTGAATGACATCACAGTTGCTGCCTAACTCATAAACACCTACTCCACCTTTGGTTTTATTATAGAAAGTTTCCATCTCAGGGTTCTATTCTGCTGAGATTTCCCTAAAAATATTTCCACCATGGTGAAATGTAGATATTAACAGTATCAAGGGCTGGGGAGATAGTTTAGTGTAATAAGTGCTTGCCTGGAAAGTGCAAGGTCCTGAGTTTGATCCCTGGTACCACCCAAAAAAAAACAAAAAACAAAAAAATTGACCCAACAGTATTGTCGTCTTTTTTTTTCCCCTTCTTTGCCACATACTAGACCAAAGTATCTTTCCGAAATCCAGATTGTACTATATAATTTTCATTTTGAAATTCCAACATTTTCTCCTTTGTTCCTGGATACAGTTGCTGCATTGGTCAACTTGTGCACTGTTAGCAAATGCAGCATCAACTGAAAACTGGTAAACCAACTGTGAAAATAGCATTCCAATTACCTTTGGAGATAGGAGCAACGTGTCTGTTTACAGCACTGTTTGGGTTATTACTATGTGAGTAAGAACCTGATGCTAAGTTCCAGGATAAATATCTAAGCTGAAAGCACAGTACATCTTCAAATCTACAAGAGCATAGATTTTTATGCCATATATTGACCCTTTTCTATCAATAAGTCTTATGCATTCCTGCAATCACGATGAAAAAATCCCTGCTCTGTACAGCAGACCTATGAATGCTTTCAGTTCAGCTACTGTGGTATCATAATAAATATACATTTGAATATGGCTGTTGGTCCACATGGCAGGTTTTACTTTCATTTCTGCCTTTCAGTACTTTGCACATCATGTAGCATTTCATCTATTATATTTTTCAACACTGAATCGCACTACTGGCATTCTGTCTAATATCTTGCACCTTTGCCTAGAGCAGTGGTTCTCAACCTTTCGAATGCCGTGACCCTGCAATACAGCTCTTCATGTTGCAGTGACCCCAAACCAAAAAAATAATTCGGGTGGTTACTTCAATACTGTAATTCCAAATAAATAACATTTTCCAATGGCTTTAGGCAACCCCTGTGTTTTGGTCGTACGACCCCCGCCGGGGTTGTGACCCACAGGTTGAGAACCACTGGCCTAATTCCTCACTACATTTTCTCAGTCTTGACACTGAATCATTCCATTTGCCTATATGGCCATTTTGCAATGTTATTACTAGTCAAACATGTACTCACATTGCTAGGTTGTTTTTGTTTTTCCCTTATCTGAATCAAGGAGGTCTTTTTTCGCTGTGTCTCTATCAGTTGATTCCTGGTCCATTTTATTTTCACAAGAACTTTGGCTCCCATGGCCCATGTCAAAGTTACTATCATGATCACCATCATTCATCATCTATGTATGAGTAATCTGATGATTTATTTCTTACCAAAACTTGCTAATCTGTTTTTTCATGTGCCACTTCACTCAATTAGGCTACTTCTACCAGCAATATCAAACCTTTTTTTTTTTTTGTCTTTTTGAGACAGGGTCTCGCTATGCAGTTGAGGCTGGCCTTGAGCTCACTTTTGTAGCCCAGGCTGGTCTCGAACTTGCACCGATCCTCCTGCCTCAGCCTCCCAAGTGCTGGGGTTACAGGCGTGCGCCACCATGCCCGGCTAAACCTTTAATAAAAAAAAAAAAAACTCAAAGCCACCTGAGCTGCATAGAGACCCTGTCTCAAAAGACAAAAATAAAATAAATTAACAACTCAAGTCAGGTGTGGTGGGACACACCTATAATCCCAGAACTTGAGAAGCTGAGGCAGGAGGATCGATGCAATTTCGAGCACAACCTGGGCTACAAAAGTGAGTTTAAGGCCAGCCTGAACTGCATAGTGAGACCCTGTCTCAAAAAAACAAAAAACACATGCTGCACCAACCCCATACCACTTGGATGTTAACTGCATCATTTGGAGGTCATCCACCCAACTTCAGTTTTTACACTGTATCACAACCTATGCAGAATCACTTCCACCATTTCCTGGCTCCTTTTCTAGAGTAAATCATCTCTGACCTGACTGCCTGCACTTCTTTCTGCCATGTCTACTTTCTACCTTCAGCGCCTTCCTTCTGGTCTCAACTGAGCAGTCACTAAAAACCCTCAGGTATGTGAGGTAGCTCTCTCCTCTAAAGCTTCAGAAGGTATCTCATCTCATCTCATCCACAGATAGGGTCTGACAGTAGTCCAAAGGCCCTACACACCTGACTTTCCTCACCTTAACCCTCCAGCACTCTACTCATACTGTATTGGCTCTTCTTTTAGTTGTATGCAGAACTCAACCACAAGGGCCTATGCAGTCACTACTCCACACACATGCCTTTCCACTTCCATTCAAATGAAAATTCACTGAGGCCGGCCATCACCCTATCTTAATGACCCAGCAAAGCCCTTCCCTTGCAATCACCACCACTGTCCCATATATAACCATAACAACTAATACCTTTTTAATCTACTCTTTGGCCTGCCTCCTCCCCCCAGGAAATCTGCCTGCTCACTGGTGTGCTTCCCACACTTTGCGCGCCCTGTTAAGTGCACTATAGGTGCTGATTAGCATGAATTAATTTACAACAACAACACACTAAAGTCAAAAGGGCAGAAAAGGGAAAGTATTCAGGTCCTACACAATTTCAATAATCCACTGAGTCAAACCCTGGACCTCTGATAATGTGAGGTAAAATTTTATTTCATTGTTTAGGTTTTATTAAAAAGGATTGTCTGCCCGGCGTGGTGGCTCACGCCTGTAATCCCAGCACTCGGGAGGCTGAGGCAGGAGGATTGGTGCGAGTTCGAGACCAGCCTGGACTACAAAAGTGAGCTCAAGGCCAGCCTCAACTGCATAGCGAGACCCTGTCTCAAAAAGACAAAAAAATAAAAATAAAAATAAAAATAAAAAGGATTGTCTCGGCTATGTCCTTGACCACAGGCTGGAAAAGTAAGAATGTGTTTTTAAATTAAGGTTTCCATCTTTCAAAGCCAATTGTTATCTGACATTGACCTAAGTAGACAGTTCTAAAAAATACACACACATGCACACACGCATTCAGAAAATAAATATTTGGATGGTTCAGTGGTCTAAAGCGCCTGCTTGGGAAAGCTTAGGCGGCTTCAGGGACCGCGGTTCGATCCCCGGCACCACATACTGTGCCAGCCGTGCCCTCGGGGCGGGCTGGGCCGGCCATAAAAATGAGTAAACAAATAAAGGTTCTGGGGGGGGGGGGGGACCTCAATTCACACATATGAAAAGTATGCAAGGGCAAATATCCTAAATTTTACTCAATTACAATTCATGCCAATTAAAATAATCACCAAATATGACTCAGCAAAAATGGAAAACTTTATACATGTATATACCATTTAACAAGATTCACTAAAGCACTAGAGGAACTAAGAAGGCTGGGGATAAATCTCAGTCGTATGAGCACCTGCCTGGCAAGTGCAAGGTCCTGAGTTCAATTCGTAGTATAAAAAAAGAAAGAGAGAGACAAAGACAGAAACTTAAAGGAGCTTTAGATTTCATATATAAACATATGGAACTCAGTCAATGTGATACTCAATGACCTGCCTTCCTATCCACACTGTAAGTCTAGACAGGACATTCATTTTAGAATGGTAGCAAACATGCAAGTGCTAGGCTGGGATACACCTCAGCGGCAGAGAGCCTACCTGGCAAGTTAAAAGTCCTGAGTTAGACTCCTGGTAAACAAACAAATAAACAAAAGTGCTGTCTCACTGTGGTCCCCCCCAAAAACTCACGGTCACTTTTGTGAGCATTATACCATATGTTACCCACAACCTTACAAATCACCTATTTTCTACCTATTTTTTATCCTATTTTAATGTTGAGGAAAGGACCAGCCAAAAATAGCTCAGTGGATTAAAGCATCTGCAAGCAGGTACAGGGGCTAGGGGTTTGATTCCTGAGGCCTGCCATGGTAGCATGAGCCTGTAACCCCAGCTCTTGGAAGGCTGTAAACAAGTGGATCACTGAGTCTGATCTAGTAGTGAGACCCTGAACACCCTGCAGACCCTTCCCTAAAACAGAAACAATGTTGAAGAAACTGGGCCAATCTGAACCTCTGTATCACACATACTTTGCCCACTTCAGAACTCCCAGAGTTGTTTCCCCATCTTCCCTCTTTTCAATAAAAGTTTTCTTCTATTTTTTTTTTTTAAAAAAGGGGGGGGAGCCGGGTGTGGTGGCTCACGCCTGTAATCCCAGCACTCGGGAGGCTGAGGCAGGAGGATTGGTGCAAGTTCGAGACCAGCCTGGGCTACAAAAGTGAGCTCAAGGCCAGCCTCAACTGCATAGTGAGACCCTGTCTCAAAAAAAGACAAAAAAAAAAAAAAAAAAAGGGGGGGGGACTGTTGAGAAAATTGAGTTATGCAAAAGATCAATGTCCAGGTGGGCATGGTGGGGCAAGCCCATAATCCCATCACTTCAGAGGCTGTGGCAGAAGCATCAGTAGGAGTTTGAGACCAGCCTCGGGTACAAAAGTGAACTCAAGGCCAGTTGAACTGCATAGTGAGACCCTGTCTCAAAAAGACAAAAAAAAAAAAGGGGGCTGGGGAGATAGCTCCGAGGCACAAGTGCCTGCTGGGCAAGTGCAAGGTCGTGAGTTCGAACCCTGGTCCCACAAAAAAAAAAAAAAAAAAAAAAATCAATGTCCACAGTGAAATCAAATGGCTAAGTGGAAAAAAAGCTAGGATCTCGACCAACACAGTCTTGCTGACCAGGGCCCAACATAGTACAAGCATCATGAGCAGAAGCCAGATCATCTGCCACAATGTGTTCTACAACTGTTCATTATCCCAACTGTGCCTTTCACTGCCACTTATATTGTGTTTGGGACACAAATGGTTTGGGACACAAGGGTAAATCACACAGTACCAAAGTTGAAAGAAACACTTTGACAGGGAAAAATAAAAAGACAAAGCCGGGCGTGGTGGCACACCTGTATTCCCAGCACTTGGAAGGCTGAGGCAGGGGGATCGGTGCAAGTTCGAGACCAACATGAACTGCATAGTGAGACCCTGTCTCAGAAAGACAGAAAGAAAGAAAGAAAGAAAGAAAGAAAGAAAGAAAGAAAGAAAGAAAGAAAGAAAGAAAGAAAGGAAGGAAGGAAGAAGGAAAGGAAGGAAAGAAAAGAAAAGTAATTAAGACAGGGGGCTGGGGAGATAGCTCTGTGGCACAAGTGTCTGCCTGGCAAGTGCAAGGTCATGAGTTTGAACGCCAGTCCAATAAATAAATAAATAAATAAATAAATAAATAAATAACCACCTACTATGAGGCAGGAAGATCCCTTGAGCACGAAATGCTAATTCTGCTTTGGCACCTTCACAATAAATAAGCATCATTCATCCTGACTGAACTTGCTGCTCATGATCATCTCCTATCCAGAAGCTCTAACAATGCCATCATGTGATACAGACCTTTCTGACAACCTAAACCATGTGCACTATGCTCATTAGGTTTATCAACAGGCACCCTCAATAGTTCATCAGGTGGTGGGCTGGGGAGATAGCTCAGTGGAATAAGTGCTTGCCTGGCAAGCACAAGGTCCTGAGTTCGATCTCTGGTACCACCAAAAAATAATAATAATAATTCATCAGGTAGTATTTGTAACACCTTTTAGTAGCTGAAATTAACTGCTAGGAATGATTTTTGTTATTTCTTACCAATGAAATTTCATTCCATGAGGGGAGAGGGCAGGTCTCTTTTATGTACCCTGAACCAGCTGTTTATCATCTAGCTACCTAGACTCAAAACTCACACTGCTGAATTTTGATGAAATGAGATACGTGTGTATATGCTAAAATGGAAAAATGCCCAAGATAACCATGAAATAATAACAAAAACCAATCACAAGACAGTACATACACTAAATGATCCCATTCCTATAAGACTCAATATTAGCACATGTATGTACAAACCGATAGAATACGCTATGCAAAGCAAAAATTAAGGAGGAGACAATGTAATGATCTCTGCCAAGTGTGCTGGTACACACCTGCAATCCCAACACTTGGGAGCCTGAGGCAGGAGGATTGATGTGTGAGACCAGACTGGGCTACAAAAGTGAGGTCTGAACTGCATAGGGAGACTGTCTCAAAAAGACAAAAAAAAAAAAAAAAACATCTCTGAGGGATCGGCTAGATAGCTCAGCTGACTGAAGTGCCTGCTTAGGCAGAGCACAGTGGCCTGGGTTTAATCTGGTGACAGCCATACTCAAGGAGCAAGCCTGCAATCCCAGTCTTTAGGAGGCTGAAAACAGGAGAATCGCTAGGAGTCCTATCTACATAGTAAAGCCCTATAGACCCTGTACTAAATATATAAAAAATAAATACATCTCTGAGGTGTTGGCTTGAGGTCCTTAACACAAGTGGGTGGGAGGGAGCCGAGACAAAAGTAAACAGACAAGGTGTGATGGGCTGCAGCTGGAACCCAAGATGTTTACCACTAGTTTACACCCCACAGCCCTGTTTAGTCTTAAGGTCTTGCTAAACTACCCAGGTTGGCCTCAAACTCACAATCTTCCTGCCTCAGCCTCCCCCATAGCTCAAATTGCAGGACTATGCTACTGTGCCCAATGATTTCGCTTTTTTCAATACCAAGGATCAAAGACAAAGGCCTTATATATAGACTCATGCCATTGAGCTATATCTCTTTTTTTTTTTTTTTTTTTTTTATTTATTGTTTCAGAACCTTTGTTTGTTTATTCACTCATTTTTATGGCTGGCTCAGCCCGCCCCAAGGGTAGGACTGGCGCAGCATGTGGTGCCGGGGGATCGAGCCGCCGTCCCTGAAGCCGCCCAAGCTTTCCCAAACAGGCGCTTTAGACCACTGAGCCATCCTGCCGGCCCCAAGCTATATCTCTCACCTTAAGTGATTCCCTCCTGAACTGGTTATTTTTATAGGCATATAGCTTTTTTGTGATACATTACCTAAGAATCTGTGTTCTCAAAATCCAAATATATACAGCAGACAGGTATTCAACTTGTCTTTCTTGAGTGGAGGGAAGTGTACTGGGGGTCGACATCAAGGCTTCACACTACCACTGAGCTACACCTTCAACCTTCAGTTCCTGAGCATCCAGAGTACAACTTAAAGCTCCTACTAATGAGTCCCCTAAATCCCTTTAACAGCCTAGAACATTCTGAAGCAATGGAAAAATACATAACTATTCATTAGTTTTTACTTAGCCTATTTTAAAAGGAGAAACATATTTTAATCTGGTTCAAACAGTAAGCCTGAACCCATTTTTCCCTTCAAAAAAAGGCTGTAAAGTGATTAATTCTAAAGTATTAAACAGGGCCGGCAAGATGGCTCAGCAGTCTAAAGCACCTGCTTAGGCAAGCTTAGGCAACCAACGGCAAGGACCACGGTTCAATCCCCGGCACCACATGCTGTGCCAGCCCCACCCCCAGGGCTGGCTGAGCAGACCATAATACAGACAGACACAGACAGACAGACAGACAGACAGACAGAATTTTTTTAAAAAATTATTAAACAAGCCGGGCATGGTGGGGCACGCCTGTAATCCTAGCATTCGGGAGGCTGAGGCAGGAGGATTGGTGCAAGTTCCAGACCGGCCTGGGCTACAAAAGTGAGCTCAAAGCCAGCCTGAATTGCATAGTGAGACCCTGTCTCAAAAAGACAATCAATGAATAAATAAATAAATGAATAAATAAATGACATAATCAAGGGTCAGTAGATATTTTATTAAGAACCTACAACATAGATGAAATCAAGATCAACAAAAAGTGTAGTACAGCATACAGGTAAGAAAGAGAGTACTGCCATCTTTTGTTTTAAGACAGGGTCTCACTGTGCAGTTCAAGCTGGCCTTGAGCTCACCTGACAGCCCAGGCTCCAACTTCCAACAATCCTCCTTAAAAGCCTCCTCCACCTTCACATTTGCGCCACCACACCTTACTTAAGAGTGCTAACTTTAAAGCAAACTCGGCCGGGCGTGGTGTCTCACGCCTGTAATCCCAGCACTTGGGAGGCTGAGGCAGGAGGATCGGTGCTAGTTCGAGACCAGCCTGGGCTACAAAAGTGAGCTCAAGGCCAGCCTGAACTGCACAGTGAAACCCTGCCTCAAAAAGACAAAAAAAAAAAGAAAGAAAGAAAAGAAAAGCCAAGAACAGAGCACAAAGACAGGAAAGGCAGGAGGATTCATTCAGGGAGTGTAACAACCAACTGAGTTATAGGAAAATAAAACATAGCTGGGTGTCATGGCACTCTTGTAATCCCTGCTACTCAGGAGGCTAAGTCAGGAGTCTGGAGTTAGCTATGCGCAAGATGCACAAGACTGTCTACACACACACACACACACACACACACACACACACACACAC
>PVJA010047806.1:0-14485 GCA_004027025.1 Myocastor coypus | reverse complement strand
AAAAAAAAAAAAAAAAAAAGGGGGTGGGGTGGGGAGGGGAAGGTGGGCCAAGGATCCTGACCCAGCCGGTGCGCGGGCTCAGCTCCCAGCGGTGCGATTTGGGTCTGGGCTGGAACAGGAAGTTAGTCGCAGGAACGCAGAGGCGGGGCAGAGGGGCGCAGGGAGCTCACTCGCGGCGGGTGCGCAGGCTCAGCTCCCAGCGGTGCAGTTTGGGTCTGCTGGAACAGGAAGTTAGTCGCGGGAACGCAGAGGTGGGGCAGAGGGGCGCAGGGAGCTTACCCGCGGCGGGTGTGCAGGCTCAGCTCCCAGCGGTGCCTCCTCTCATGTTTTAAAAGTCTACTGCTCACAGCTGGGCATGGTGGCGCATGCCTGTAATCCCAGCACTTGGGAGGCTGAGGCAGGAGGATCAGAGTAAGTTTGAGACCAGCCTGGGCTATAAAAGTAAGCTCAAGGTCAGCCTCAACTGCATAGTGAGACCCTGACTCACAAAGACCAAAAATAAATAAATAAATAAATAAATAAATAAATAAATAAATAAATAAATGAAGTCTACTGCTCACTGTAGGCCATCATAAGTATCTCTGATAAAAATATTGTATTTATTCTATGAAAATGCTATTATTTTTTAGTCGTACTTATTTGATGTAATTTAAGAAAAGCTCATTTACATTGGTGGACACTATTAAATAGTATGATATTTTAAATAAATTAAAGTATGTTTCTTCCACATACTGAATAAAACAGTAGTGGTTTGCAGAGAATTTGAGCACAAAGAATGATTTGTGATCCATAATTATGTGAACAAAGGACTCTTCTGAAAGTGCTTGAGGGCATTTGAAAAATTTAGTGTTGGAATAGCATAGAAGGCTTTGATTTCAAGAAACTGGTAAATAAGTCAGTGGCACAGTCTGAGAAGAACTTAAGCCACTACTGTGTGGCATGGGGCTAGGCCATGGTTCCCAGTAGTGGCTACACATTAGAATCTCCTGGTCTGGCTGGAGTTGACCGCCCAAGCAGTTACATATGGAGTACTGGCTGAGCATTTAGGTACTTCGGAATTCTTTCAGTATTCTTAATGTGAAGCCATGGTTGAGAGTCACAGCACTCTGTGTGTCTTGGTTACTTTTCTTTCATCGCTGAGACAAAATACCTGATACCCAGAATTAGCTGAGACAAAATACCTGATACCCAGAATTAAGGAAGGAAACCTTTATTTAGCTCACAGTTTGTGGAGGTTTCATTTTATACTTGGCTGGCTCCAAGGCAGAGTGACATATGGCAGAGGGCAACAGTATTTCATGGCAGCAGAAAAGAGAAAAAATAACAAGAGTAAATGGGCGAGGAGGGCAGGTGTAGCATTCACATCCATAATTCTAGCATTGGACCATGAATCAATCATGAGACTCTAGAAGCCTGTCTTCCATGACTTCATGGAGCTTTGGGGGACAACAAGACACAAACCATAGCACTGTGGTCGAGGGGGTGAGAACCTTATCGCATTCTGGGTTCTACCTGGGACAATCTCCAGAGGTGTCATAATTGTTGGATTGGGCTCACAAGAAAGATGTATGATACTCAACCTATATTTTGTAATACTGGAGTTCTGATGGGACCTAACAATCATCTACAATTTTATAATGAACAATGATCTATAATATGTATATGTTATATTGTCATGTTATATCATAAATATATATTTATGTATGTATGATATTTCCTGTGACCATTCCTTAGTCTTTATGTAATACAAAATAACTAATTTCCCCACCACCCAAATATTGATAAAAATATTACTGCATTTGAAGATCTGCAGTAATATTGCTAGGAAAAAAAAAAGTAAGACAATTCTGTCTTAACTTTGGTTGTAAATGGTTCATTTGGCTCCTTCAGTGAGATCAGGAGGGAAGAGCAGGCAGTCTGCGTTAATGGGGTCCTGCCTGCTGGACGTCTGGCAGTTATTAGGACCATCTGCTGCACTGCCATATACTTTGAAGCCATCTATTCATAGATGGGATGGCAGCCAACCTTAATTTGAAGAAGTAAAGTACTAATTTTTTTTGAGACAAGTTTTTATTACCCAATTCAGACTGGCCCTGTGCTCACTTTTGTAGCCCTCACGCTAGTCTTGATCTTGCAGGGATCCTGTCTCAACCTCCTTGGTGCTGGGATTAGAGGCATGTGCTACTATGCCCAGTTCTGGGGCTGAAACACAGTATGGTATGCAGGTCCAGGGATTGAACTTGGGTTCACTGTGCTTGCCAGGTAGGTGCTTACCTCTCTGAGCTATCTCCCCAGCCCCTAAAGTACAACATGTACTGTAACCATAAGCTTAGATTGTAAACAATGTTACCTAGTGTGTGTGACACGGCAGTGAACAAGGGTGCTCTTCTCTTCCTGACCAGGTCTGGCTTTCCCACTTCACGGGCAGGCTTCCCGTCCCTCTCCTGTTCTGCCTCTACTTCCATGTGTGACCTCATGAATTAGTTTTGTTCTGTATTTCAGAATTTGTGCTACTGGAAACCCACCTTCCACTAGCTTAGAGGTGACTCACCTTGAAGACCAAATCTATTATATATTTACATTCAACAAATTGGTGAGAGCTTCTTAGGTGAAGGAAGAAGGAAGAGCTGAGTACTTCAGAAGATGCAAACACACCCGTGTATGTGCCCTGAAGGGACCAACACTCCCTTCCTCTGCTTTATGACCTATTAATGTATAAGATTTTAGTCCCCTTGCTGTTTTGCTCAATGCCTTATTGGTCAGAAACTTTCTGAAATACATAAATTCTCTGTTGGATTAACTCACTTCCCTTGTCCTGCTCTACAGCGTTGCTGAGTTTCTGACAGAATCAGACAAATAAGTAGGTCAGCTTTTGCCAGATTTATTACCCAGCACTTTTTTCCCTCTGAAATTCTCACATAGCACAGCTATTCTCGTTGCTATATGGAGACAGCTCTTTCAACAATTTCTCCCTAACCTCATTGCTCCAGCTGCTATCCAGCCAGAACCTTTTCCTTCTCTAGAATTTACTCCATCTTGTTTGGAGGGCAGCTTATGCTACAGATTTATGAAGATGTATAACTTCAAACAAAATGGCTTTAGGAATTTAGTTGAATTTTAAATTTTCAATTAGAATGTTTTTACTACTGTAAAACATGGCACCAGGCATGGAGGTATACCCTTACAGTCCCAGCACTTGGGAGGCTGAGGCAGGAGGATCACTGTGAGTTTGAGGTCGGCCTGGGCTACACAATGAATTCAAGTCCAGCCTGGATTATCTAGTGAGGCTCTGCCTCAAAAACAATAACAAAAGTGATTATAGAACTTTTCTGAGTAGACTCTATTCAGAAAAATAGATATTAAACCATCTGGCAAGTCTTAAAAGGTGCGAATAACTGATACCTTGAGCACACTGTCACTCATAATCATAACAGAGGGCCATTAAGTCATCATTTGCCTGCTCAACCAGATCTGTTATTTTTCAGGCGCAAACCCATTATATAAATAATATTAACTCAATAACACAAAATAGCTAAAATTTAATTGCTTATTTTTCACAAAGAAATGTTCTCAAGTGGAACTTCAGCCTGGGCAAAGATCCAAGGCACTGAATCTGTTTCCTAAGCTTCCATGGTTTTGCATCTCATTAGCCCAGAAGAAGTAATTACCCAGAGTGAAGGGCAGGAGGGTTAGGGTAAGGTCTCAGATCTGCAATTCTTCAGCGTTTATGAGATGCCAGAAAGGCTCAAGCCCAGAAGACACAAAACAAACAGTGATTTTGTAGGTTTCAATGCATGCCTATAATCCCAGCACTTGGGAGGCTGAGGCAGGAGGATCAGTGCAAGTTTGAGACCAGCCTGGGCTACAAAAGGGAGCTCAAGGCCAGCCTGAACTTCATAGTGAGACCCTGTCTCAAAAAGACAATAAACAAACAAACAAACAATTAAATAAATTTGGGGCGGTACCAAGAATCAATCTGCAGCCTCAATCCCTATAATTTTTTTTTGGAAGAGCAACATATATAAAATGCATTTGTAAGAGTTAAAAAAGTAATGTTTATTGAAAGTGTTAATGTTTGTTTGACCAATCTTACATACCTGTATCTATTAATCTAAACAGATTTGATGATGAAAATATGTAATGCAACCATCATTAAATTTTTCTTGTTTTGAAATTCTGTACTATATGTACTCTTGCTTGTTACTGTTGTTCTATTTTTGTTTCTGCTATTTTTATTCTTTAAAATAAAGTAAAATTTAAAAAAAGAGAGAAGAAAAGAAAAAAGAACAAGTGAGAGGTTCAATTCCACCGCCTGCAGTGTTGGCCCTGCCCCCAGGGCATGCTGATGGCAATTGGGACTGGGTGTGGTGAGGCACCTATAATCCCATCTCTTGGGAGGCTGTAAACAGGTGGATCACTATGAGTCAAATCTAGTAGTGAGACCCTGAACACCCTGAAAACCCTTCCCCCACCTCCAAAAAAAAAAAAAAAAAAAAAAAAAGAATGAGGACAGAGGCTTCAGTGAAAGAGCTGGTTCATTCTTAGCAATCTACAGAAGTGTCTGAGATGGAGAGGGAGAGAGTGCTGAAAGTAGGATTTAATGTTTTTATGGGGATTTTAAAACTACGGCTACAGCTGGGCGTGGTGGCGCACGCCTGTAATCCCAGCACTCGGGAGGCTGAGGCAGGAGGATCGGTGGGAGTTGGAGACCAGCCTGGGCTACAAAAGTGAGCTCAAGGCCAGCCTCAACTGCATAATGAGACCCTGTCTCAAAAAGACAAAAAAAAAAAAAAAAAAAAAATTACGGCTACAAAATAAATAAAATGTAAGTTGGGGCTTTATAATCCAGTCACAATGAAATGATTGTTCTATTCAATGTTTGTTTCTTAGTAAGAGGTATCATCAGTAATCTGGAGTGATGTACAGATTGTGTGAAAAGATGTTTTTCTGATTCATCGAACACCCATGGAAAGCATAGGGGAGGAGCTCTCAGTCAGACTTCTCTCTTATGTCTGTTTCTGTTTCTCATTCTCTTCTCAGATGGAAATTAAGGTATAAAGAGCTTTTTTATGGGATTTGCAAAATTAATTTGCTTGAAAATGCACTGGAAAAAAATCCTCTTTGGGATACATATTAATCCAGAATTTCAGTCCTAGTGATGCTTATTGTTAAAATGTTTGAAAAATAATGTGTTAATGTGTCTAATAAAGCTTTTTAAAAATTGTGGTAAAATATACAAAACACTGTTTACCATTAGTGATACCATGTTGTGGAGCCTTTACCAAACTAGTTCTGGAAGATTTTCAGCATCCCCAAAAGAAAACATCTTACTCAGCGAGCCGGCACTTCCTATTCCGCTTCTTTTCAACCTATCTGTTGTTAATCTGCTTTTTAGATGGATTTATACATTTTGGATATTTCAGATACAAGGAATCATACCTCATGTCTTGCTTCTTTCACTCAGTGTGATATGTTCAAGGCTCATCCATCGAGGATATGTTGGTTTTTCAATTCTCTTTCCTTTTTATGTATTTAGTACAGGGTCTATGAGGTGTCACTATGTAGATCAGACTGATAGTGATTCTCCTGTTTTCAGCCTCCCAAGTACTGGGATTGCAGACTCTACAGGCCACCACGCCCAGCCTCAATCACTGATTCAGTGTGCTCTGGGAGTGGGGCTGGCACAGCTTGCCTGGGATTAAACTCCAGGCTGCTGTGCTCTGCCTAAGCAGGTGCTTTAGTTCGCTGATCTACCTGGGTGGCCCTTCATTTCTCCTTATTGCCAAATAAATTCCACTGCATTTACTAATCCATTCATCCTGATGGACATCTGGGTTGCTTCCACAATTTAACTGTTGTGCCTGGTGCTGTTATGAATAGCTATGCACAAGTTTGTATTTGAACATGTGTTTTCAGTTCTTCTAGGCATATAGCCAGGAGTGGAGGTAAGTTTATGCTAAGCTTACTGAGTTGCTGCCGAACTGTTGGCTACAGCAGCTGTACCATTCTAGTGCATGTGAAGGGGTGTCTCATTGACTGCACAGACTGATGTTGAACATCTTTCTTTTTATAGGTATTCAACAATGGTTTTTATTTTTTATTTTTTTTTTAGAATTTTATTTTATTTTTTTTCTTGTTTCAGAACTTTTGTTTATTTATTTATTTTTATGGCCAGCTCAGCCTGCCCTGAGGGCAGGGCTGGCGCAGCATGTGGTGCCGGGGATTGAATCGCGGTCCCTGCAGCTGCCCAAGCTTTCCTAAGGAGGCACTTTAGACCACTGAGCCATCCTGCCAGGCCCTCAACAATGGTTTTTACATTGCACATTGCTGTCTCCAACATAGTTGCTCAGAGTACCTAATATAAGCATGTAAAGTTGGTCAAAATAAAAAAAAATTAAGCATTAAATTAATTAGTAGTACAATCAGCTATCCTGTGGATATACATGCATGATGAGAATCTTTCATGGGTTTGTTGGCCATTTGCATATCATTTTTGGAGCCATGTCTATTTAAGTCTTTCACCTTTTTATTTTTATTTTTATTTATTTATTTATTTAATTTATTTTATTTTTTTTTGTGGGACCGGGATTCAAACTCATGACCTTGCACTTGCCAGGCAGGCACTTGTGCTTTAGAGCTATCTTCCCAGCCCCTCTTTCACCTTTTTAAACAATGTATTTAGTGCAGGGTCTGTAGGGTCTACTGGTCTCACTATGTAGATCAGACTCATAGCAATTCTCCTGTTTTCAGTAACCCAGTCAGTTTTGAAAATTTGCATGTTTATAGGAATTTGTTTATTTCATCTAAATTATCCAATTTGTTGGCTATGTTTATTTTTAATGAAAAGATTACTTCGTAGTTTAATATACCTTATCCAATACTTATACATTTTGAAATGTTACATTTCATTCCTTCTATTTCAAATGAAACATATATAAAATTATGTATATAAACAAATTTCCCCAAATACTAAGGAAGCAAACTTTCTGATGCAGTGTGACTATTACGATTTTATCATCAAAGAGTATAAACATCAATTTTGCTCTCTACTAAGTGATTTCTTGGGAAAACAAAAGTTCTGTCTTTCTAAGTAGGGGCAAGGATGGCCTGGGACCATTCCCAGGCCAGACTGCCTGAACTGGTCTGCCATTTCTCACCTGTTAACTTCTTTGTTCCCCAGTTTTAAGTGTAAGATAAAGGGACTAACAACAGGGTCCACCTCAGAAGGTGGCTGTGAGAATTAAGTGCATCACTGCACATAAAAGCATTTCCTGTTCATAGTAAGCCTTCAATTATTATTAGCAAGTGTTGTTTTTATTAAGTGGTCACTAACTGTCAGGCTAAAATAAAGACCACCTGGACATCTCAATGGTAGGTGCCAAAGCAGCAATGTGAATATTAAAAAAAGGCACATTTTTCTTGAGATTTATAAAATCTTGGACTAGAAGAGAAAGGAAAATCTTGGCAAAAGCTGTCATTTGAAAAGAAATGGGTTTCTTCAGACTAGGTGTGACTGCTGTAAAGGGACCTTTATGAAGGAGAACATCCCACAGAGGAAGGTTGTCATCACAGAGGGGAAACATTTCCTTCACTTTAATGTGAGTCTGTTTTCTACTGTGGGCCACAGTGAACTGCAGTGGACCAGGAGTGTTCCAAGGAACAAGCACATATTCTAGCTGATAGCCATTCAGCACTGAAATATACCTAATGCAAATTGAGACTGAAAACATGAGGGTCCCGAAATTCAAAGACCCAATCCAGAAAAGAGCATCAGAGACGAACACACACTTCTCAGAGGAAGAAATACTAGAAGCTTATAAATACATGAAGAAATGTTCCGCAGCGCTAGCCATCCATGAAATGCAAATTAAAACAACACTTAGATACCATCTCATTGCAGAAAGAATGGCTATCATAAAGAAATCAACTAATAACAAATGCTGGAGAGGCTGCAGGGAAAAAGGAACCCTTCACCACTGCTGGTGGGAATGCAGACTGGTACAACCACTATGGAAATCAGTGTGGAGACTCCTCAAAAAAACTAGGACTGGAAATCCCATTCATCCCAGCTGTTTCCTTTCTGGGTATTTTCCTAAGAGAACTGAAAATATCATACCATAGTGATACATATGCACACAAGTTTATAGCAGCACAATTTGTCATAGCCAAATCTTGGAAGCAACCAAAATGCCCATCAGTTGAGGAATGGATGAAAAAGATGGTGCATTTTTAATGGAATATTACTCAGCTATAAAGAAAAACTTGAAGCTTCATAGGTGAGTGGATACAACTGAAGACTATACTCATAAGTGAAATAAATCAGACCCACATGTGTAAATATCATATTGTCTCCCTAGTGTAAGAACCTGAAAGAAGAAATACAACCTGAAAGTTGTAACAGATATAGTAAAATGGAAAGAAATAGAACTTAAGGATTAAACAATGAAGATGAGAGAGAGAAGATAGGAAAAAAAGGTAGGGAGAAAACATGCAAGTGTATGTGTATACACACACATACGCACGCGCACACACACACACACACACACACACACACACACACACATGATGACTGAGGTGACTGTACTAAAAATTTCCAAAATAGCAGTTAAAGTGTAGAATTTTCACCTAGGCTAACTCTACATGCTGGTATCTGCAATCTAAGCAACTACATCAAGGCCAGAAATTGGAGTTTACAAATATACAAGAATCATGTTTGAATACCTGTCACTGTGGTCTTCTAAATGTGTAGTTTCTAATGTTATAACAATTATTACTATACTCTTTAAAATACATTTTTAAAAAAGAAAAAAGAACAAAATTTAAGGTTTCTTGAAAGCAAGTGGTAATATTCAATCATATGTTCAATTTCCTATAACTATATCTGTTAATCTGAACAATAGATTTGATGATGAAAGTAGGTAATATATCAACCACTGTTAATCAGCTATTCTTGCTTTGAAACTCTGTAACATATGTATTATTGTATTTTACCCTGTTTCTTTGTCTTTCTGATTTTTGCTCTTTTGTTTTTACTTTTCAAAATAAAATAAAAATATAAAAAAAAATAAAATTGCATCATAATTTTTTTAATTTTTAAAGAGTGACTAAAATGAAGGCTACCCTAGTATAAAAACACATTCACTATAACACCACATTTTAAAAGATGGTAATTTAGTTTATACTCATTTTATAATTAAGGTATAAGTTAATGAATTATACTATAAAGGAGTTTTCACAAAATGTGACTGCCCAGTGCATGTTTTACAAACATTTGACAATACACTTCCACTAAAGAGTATTAACATTCACATATGTAATCGGAGTTTACAAATGTACAAAATTTTGGGTAACAAACACTTTAAACTTATTTTTCAGACATTCAATTAGCCCATTCCCCCAAGAGAGTTTTATTATAAAGAAGCATAATGAATTACTAACTGGAAACTGTAAAAAACAAGATGGGGGGAAATAGATTTGAGAACACAAACAACTATTGAAACAATTTTGTCAATAGTAAGAGACAAAAAATCAATACAGATTTTGTAATATACAAGCAAATAAATTCAGATAATTAGTTAGGTGAACATTATAGAATATATGATATTTATTTTCTCTATGTAAATTTGCATACTTTAAATTTAATGTAAAATATCATGTTTTACCATGTTAGTTGAACAATAGCATACATGAAGGTCTTGGTGACTCTAGATGCAATGGAATGCATATTTAAACAGGCCCCAAAGATCACATTATCTTTATTTGGTCACTATTGTTTTAATGCTTTAGTGTTTTTCTTTACTCATTGGACTAAGCCAATTTTAGAAATAAAACCCATTAACCAAAGCATATGCAATGTAGCTTTTCCTGAAAAATAGTGTATCTTTAGTATCATTAAAATAACAATTATGATTAAACAAAAAATATTGTAACTCATATATAGTAAACTTATGAAACAGTATTTTAAGGGTTTTATATGTGTTTGCACTGTAATAAAATAAATCTGGGTAGTGAGAGTTAAATGTGAATAGAAGAAATTCCTATTTAGCACTGGCTTATGTTTTGACCAATGGATTTGCCTTCACACTTCATATCAGAAACCTGTTCACAATTCACCAACTGTAGTCTTGATTTAAGGAACAAACGTATTTGACCCTGGTCCATCTTCTTCTTCTTTCCTTGGCTTAACATTTTCTCTTTGAGATGAGGCACTTTGTGCCCAGGAATGTGGGATTGCACATTTGCCAAAATTTTCCACTGATAGTACAACAGTGGCACTAAAATTAATACAGGATGAGGGTATCTTCATTTAGAAAATAATGTATATGAATGTAAAATTATAATTTTACAGTCACAACACAAGTTCCAGCTCTTCCTAGGCACAGTGGAGCAACCTAAAGGAAACAGAAATATGGGTTGGATTTGGGTTAAAATGTCAACAATACTACACTTGGTGAAATATTGAAATACTCTGTACTTGTTGACAAGGACCTGCTCCTCTTACCTGTCACAGCAGCCCTAAGAGTGGAAACAATCCCAGTGAGTGAGCTCTCTGACAAGAGATGGGGTGACAGCTGCTACAGACATACCACTTTATGAATAAGGAACAAGTTTTAAAATTTATACTTACTATCTTTTTAAAAATATACCCCAGGAGGGCTAGCAAGATGGCTCAGTAGTCCAAAGCACCTGCTTAGGAAAGTTCAGGCAAGCACAGGGATTGCTGTTTAATCCCTAGCACCACATGCTGTGCCACCCCACCGCAGGGCGGGCTGAACCAGCCATAACACAAACAAATAAATGAGGTTTAACAAAAGTAAAATGAAAATTAAAAAAAAATATATACCCCAGGAATCAAACAATTCATATTCAAAAGGTGTGGACAAGAATAATTTTTGATGAAGTACCCTGAACAGTTAAGAATTTATGTATTTGATCCAAGAAAATTATAAATTGGGAGTGGAAGTGGACTACTGCAAAATATTGCAAAAGTTTGTTTAGTTCTTATGAATATTAAGATATAAAACAAATTGTTTCAGGGCCAGCCAAATAGCTCAGTGGATTAAAGTGCCTGCAAGCAGGTGCAGAAGCCAGGAGTTTAAGCCCTGGGCCTGCTGTGTTGGCCCCATCCCTAGGGCACGCTGAGAAGGCAATTGAGACTGGACATGGTGGCAGGTGCCTGTAATCCAAGCTCTTGGGAAGCTGTAAACAGGCAGATCACTGAGTCCAACCTAGTAGTGAGACTCTGAACACCCTGCAGATCTTTCCTTAAAATATAAATAAATAAATAAATAAATAAACAAACAAATCAGTGTTTCTATCAAATCCACAATCAGTTTTGACCCAGTCCCTAAACCTAAACCTACATCAATGAGTAGATTTTAAAGAACAGACCAGGCTCCACCTGCATGAGGATTCTCAGTTGTTTCTCACTGGAATCATTGATTCTGATTACTGTTACATTTCCATGAAAAATCATGTGAGCTACTTTTTTTTTTTTTTTTAAATTTGGTAAGCGGTCTCACTACACAGCTTGGACTCATAGTGACCCTCCTGTTTCCAGCCTCTTCAGTGCTGGAATTACAGGTGTGTGCCACCACACCAGGTCCCGATTGCTGGTTTAGCATGACTGGGCTGGTACAGCATGTTGTGCTGGGGATCGAACTCCATGTTAGCTATTTTAATACTACATCTACTTATGGTATTTCAGAAGTAATAACTTCCACTTAAATAAACAAAAAATGTCAGTTTGTAACTAGCAGCTTTTCTCAAAGTGTCCAAGTCTCTACAGTGTGACTAGAAGATAACTAGCTAGAATACTTAGAGAATGTATCAAATACAGTATGTTCATGCTTATGGTCAAGCCTGGTAGAAGGATGTGGGTGAGGCTTAAGAATTTGTGATCTCATTTCTGCCCTATTTGAACACTCTCCTGTCCATACATTAGAATCTAAAACGAAAAAATTTATTTTTCAGATACTATGGTTACAAGTAAGTTCTTTCAAATAGTAATTAGAGGTGGCACATAAACAAAACAGCTGTATGGTCAAAGATGATTGATTTTGCTATTGAATGATTTAGCATGGAGTATTAAATATCTGTAATAACTAGCCTCAAAACTGGCCAGTAGAGTTTTATACCTGGACTAGTTGTTTGAATCTCAAAGAGATTCTTTTTATTTTTGCATTACACTTATGTCTGCCATAGTGGTTGGCTGGTGGTAATCAGGTAATTTATTTTTATTTTTTAAACAATACAATATATAATCATGTAATTTCTAAGGAAATCTTGTAGCTCCAATTCAATTCCTCAATCTCATCCCTCATACTTTCTATTAAGTGATGCTGCTTAATTAAGAAGATCAAAGTTATCAAATCTAAGTCCTTTATCACTATCCTCTTTACTTAGAAACCCGCTGTACCTTTCCATATTCATATTCTCATCTTTCCTCAAGCCTTGGGGTTAGTTAAGTCTGACTAGTATGGAAGTCTGACTAGTATGACAAACAATTTTTGGTGGAAATTCTGTCTCTTAGCCTTCTTTCAGGAAGATTTTCTTTGGCTTTATTTCATTCTAACATCTGTAGTCGCTCTCTACCCTCTTTTCATCTCTATTGTGGGAAAAAAAATCCTAGAGTCAAATTGTAATTCTACCCTTTATTTGCTACATGATGTTGGGTCAGCTACGCTATTTACAACTCTCTTGTGCTTTAGATTCCTCATCTTTTACAGTTGTGGGAAATAATCATACTTAACCATCTGGGGTTATGTGAAGATTAAATAAATTCTTAGATGTAAAGTGCTTAGAACAGATCCTGGAATATAAAGAGCACAATGTTAGCTGTCAACGTCATCTTAAAATTGAATGCTCTCCAACTCCTACACTACATACTTCTCTTTACATTTTAGACTGCAGTGCCTTCTGCTTCTATCACATTGTTACAGGGCCCCAGAGCTGGGTGAATGACAAATGGTCTTTACTCTTCCTTTTACTGTTGAAATGCTCTCTCTTCCTCATAAATAGTCCATTCTGTTGACTTCTGAGAACTGCTCTGATCACACTTGGGCTGTTTTCTTTAGCAGCCACACTCAACCCAAGCAGTGTGAGTAAAGGGTGGCTGACAGAATGGAGTGGTCCCTAGAATCACCTGTACCTACCAGTTCAAGCTTTGTGCTTGAGAGTTTTAGCAATGTTTTCCTTTTATCCAGGTTTCATTTTCCTGTGCTTAATCCAACACCCCCTGAACACAACTGAATCCCTCACTTGGGTGATATCTCTGCTGGCTTCTCCTTACCAAATCCTCTAGTTTGGACATCAAAGGTCTCCATTTGAACTCTACCTTTCTCCTCTGAGAAGAAGAATTATCATAGCCAGCCATACTTCAACATATCTTGTATTTTTGATTCGAGGACTTTTTTTCATGTTTATTTTTACATATTTTCTCCTTGCTTTACTTCCTTTTTGGACTGAATCATTTCACAAAGGCTCAGTTTTGGTCCTACTCTTTTCTCACTAAAGCTTTCCCAACAACCACTTTTTTTTTTTTTTTTTTTTTAATCTCTTTGAAAGCCACCACCAATCACTTTGTCTTGAGGGTTCTCCCCTTGCACAAATACATCTCACCTTGTAAGTTCTGTAGCAGCACGGATTCTCCTAAATTTCATTTTCTTGAAAATACTTTAGTATGGTTCTATGTAAGAAAACTTGGCTCACTTACGTATGTACTGAGTATCTTTCATATGTCAGATACTGAATTAGCATAAAATTCCTTATTGTAGTCCTGATGATGATGATAGTAAAGATCTCTAAAACTCATCCATATGAGCGTTAGGCCATCTCAGAAGTTTGCAGTCAAGCGTCTTACTTGTTGATGCAAATCAGAGATGCCACCTTCAGTAGGTTTTGACTAGAAATTTAACATGTTCTCAAATATCAGTGTCTTTAGTATTTAAAAATTATTGCTCATATTTTTAAAAAAAAATTGATTTATAATTTATGTTATGGACAGTCAACCTGTCCTGGGGGTGGGGCTGGCACGGCATGTGGTACAGGGGATTGAACTGCAGTCCCTGTGGTTGCCTAAGCTTGCCTAAGCAGGTATTTTAGACTGCTGAGCTATCTTGCCGGCCCTGTTTAAGCTTTTCTGATTGCTAACTTGGCTGCTTCTTTTATACAACCTCCTATTTGTTACAGCATTCCTATAAGGTACCAGGTACCTGATAGGTACCAGTTCTATCAGTGCCAGAACATTTTACCAGTGAATGATGGCAGATCAATTGTTGATTTCCCTGAGTATTAACTTCCACTTCAAAGGTAATTTTAGACTTTAATTATAATATGAAAATGAAATACTGTCCCTTGTTTTCTCATATTTGGTTAGGGGATGCCTTCATCCTGTTTACATGGTATAGCCAATACTAGATAAAATGGAGATTCTTCTTTACAAAGAATGCTTTTAAAAAAATATTAACAAAAAAAAAAAAAAAAA
>PVJA010047805.1:0-14407 GCA_004027025.1 Myocastor coypus | reverse complement strand
AGAGCCGGGCGTGGTGGCTCACGCCTGTAATCCCAGCACTTGGGAGGCTGAGGCAGGAGGATTGTTGTGAGTTCGAGACCAGCCAGGGCTACAAAAGTGAGCTCAAGGCCAGCCTGAACTGCATAGCAAGACCCTGTCTCAAAAAGACAAAAAAAAAAAAAGAAATTAAGCTACAGGAATAATTACTGAATTTCAAATTTTAAAATCAAAGTCATTGAAAGAAAATATTTGTTTATTTGTATATATTAAGTATCTTTTAAAAACTATTCTCAGTTCTTCCATTTGTTGCTCATACAGTGGCCAAAGTGAAGTTGTTTCTTTTCTTTTTTCTTTTTCTTTTTTTGCGGGACCGGGGTTCAAACTTGCGACCTTACACTTGCCAAGGAGGCACTTGTGCCACAGAGCTATCTCGCCAGTCCCCAAGGTGAAGAATTAATATCACACTTCATACATGCTTTGTGCTGCTTGTGTAGGTACACACTGAAGACTAGTTTGAATTACTTGCGTTACAAAACATTTCTCAGCCTCCATGTTCAGTAAGATATTACTAGTTCATGATGACTTTCTGGAAACACAAATTGAAATGTGAAGAATGGCTAGTTCATGAGTACTCTCTGGAAATTCCAGGTGAAATAGATGCTTTGTGTACTGGCAAATGATACTGTACTCTATAAAAATTGTTTGCACTCATCCTAAAAGGCAGGATCTGAAAGTTCATCTTTTCTTTTACCTAGACACTTCTGTTGTTCAAATCTGCCCAAATTGCTGGTGTTCATCTATAAATTTGGCAATGGTATAATCTACAAAACATCTCAGCATTTAGACATAGTTTTATTTCATTTAGGCACTGAGGGCGAGAGATGTAAAGTTTCTTCCTGAATGCTGTTAATCTCAAGGGTAGACATTTCAGAGCGTACTGTACCATATCATTGCTGAAAGCCAGATGTGCAGTACCACTGGTGCTCATTTGTTATTTCATAACTTTATGCTTTGTGTTGGGATGTGTAGGATATCCTAAAGCTGAATAGCCTTGTTCAGGTTGCAGGGATGCCTCCTGGTCACTGAAAGTCAAAATTTCTTTATATTTTTATATATGATTCATAGAGGAAGCAATGAAGTCATTTTTACTGATACAGCATATTAGGAAAAGAATAGACTCTGGAAAGTGTATGTTGGTTCACATCTTGTCCTTGCTACTTAGTTGTGTAATTTCAGCCAAGTCACTCAACCACTTTTTTGTCTCAGCGCCTGAATATATAACGTTGAAGGCTAGTTGCAAGGCTTAAGCCACCTGTGTGACCAAGGACAGAGCAGTGTATGGATCATAGCACACGTTATATGTGCATTAATTTTTACATAAATTTGCCAAGCACCGTGTTAAACCTAATCCACTCTTGGAAATAAACCAATAATTAGTAATAATTATAATATTGCAATAATCTTTTAAATACCTTCATTATGTGGCAAGTACAGTATTTACATCATCTCATTTAATCCTCAGAATAGCCCTAAGAGGTAGGCATTACTGTCAGTATCCAGAGGAAGAAACTGAAATTAAAAAAGGTTAAGTAATCTGCTCAAAGACATAGGTAGTGAGAGTGGAACTCTGAACAGGAGCTTTCTGAATTCTAAGCCTCTAATCTTTTCACTTTATTCTTAGTGGACTAGTTCTGTCTGTCAATTACAAATCTCTGGTTCTGAGATCACAACGGTACTATTATTTGTTTGGACAAAAATTACCAGTAAATTGTAATCACCAAACAGATCCCCTTGAGGGCAGAGATAGTTTTAGTTACCACTTCACACAAAAGGCCCATCTGATGCAATTCAGATATTCACTCCCCAATCTTCTTAACAACGAGAGCTTGATTTTAGCTATCCTTATACTCATTCAAAAAGGAAAAGAGAAAGGGACAAAAGTCCCTTTAGAGTTACATATGTAAGAAGGTAGGTAGGAGGATAATCATGTGATTACATTATAGTTAATGACATTGCAGCAAAATGGCCCTTTGGGATTTCCTAGAAATCTTTAAGGAAGTTCATTCAGCTTTCTTCATCTCTCTCTCCTTCACTTGGGGTCTAGTTAGGGATTCTGGATCTTATTCTACGAAATTACTTTAAATGATTTGTTCACACAGTTTCTTAATTATATACCTTTATGGAGCTTCAGGCATTTTCCTTAGAGCACTGAGAAGGACCAGCAAGCCACATGAGACTTCTGGCCTCACACTTTATATATATATATATATATATATATATATATATATATATATATATTTTTTTTTTTTTTACACTTTATATATATATATACATATATATATATACATATATATATATATATATATATATATATATATGTTTGATTCAGAACCTTTGTTTATTCACTCACTGTTTTTTTTGTCTTTTTGAGACAGGGTCTCGCTATGCAGTTGAGGCTGGTCCTGAGCTCACTTTTGTAGCCCAGGCTGGTCTCGAACTTGCACTAATCCTCCTGCCTCAGCCTCCCGAGTGCTGGGATTACAGGCATGCGCCACCACGCCCAGCTTATTCACTCATTGTTTTATGTCCGGCTCCGCCCGCCCTGAGGGCAGGGCTGGCACAGCATGTGGTGCTGGGGATCGAACTGGCGATCCCTGAAGCCGCCTAAGCTTTCCTAAGCAGGCGCTTTAGACCACTGAACCATCCTGCTGGGCCCCTGGCCTCACACTTTGAGTTGTTCTATTCATCATGTCCAAAAGTTCCCTTGGAAAGCCTCACTTTCTTTTCAAATGTGTTCCCTCATTTTCACAACCTCATCTCCAAAACATTTCAATCTGTTCTTGCATATCAGATCCTATGTTATAAAGTTATACATTTTATGTTTTATGTTTGATTTTTACTCTTGAAAATATATTTTGCATTTCCAATAATGAGTAATTCTTCATTAGGTAGATAAGAGTTGAGGATGAGAGGAACACGAAAAAAAATTAGACTGTAAGACAGAACAAACAAAAAAGTGCAAAATTTATCTTCAAACTGTCTTACACATTAAATATTTTAGCTAAACAAATAAATTCTTATAAGCCATATAAAAAGATTTTTAATCAGAAAGAACAAAAGCCTAACAAAAAACCAGAAAACAGATTTTAATATGATCTGGTAAGATAATTTATCTCCACAATTAGCAAATAAGTGACGCTGCTAAAATAGCTCATGGAAAAGTATGCCTAAATAGTCCTCCAATGGGAACAATGTATGTGACTCAGGCTGTGAGCCATGGCAGCATTGGATGACTTAGGGGAAGTGTACACAGTTGCCAAATCATATCCTGGGGTGCCAGAATGTGTGACTTTTCTACCCACTGTAAACTTGTGTCTGCAAGATACATTGACACATTTATTTGTCATGCCTTCAGTCTGCCATGTGTCACAATACAAAATGTTCTGGATATGAGGTCAGGAGACTTGGGTTCTAATCTAGGATATAGCAGCTGGGGCCTTACATCTGCCATGTGATCTTGCCCAGAGTCAATTCCCTCACTGTAAATTGGAATAATAATTAATAATACCTGCACTGCTTGTTTCACCACTATGTTGTAAAGATAAAATGACATGTATGTACTAGGGCTTTGCACACTTAAAAATTCAAGCATTCTATTACTGGATGTTTTCCCACCTTATCTTTAGGTCTACTTAAATATCTTCCTAAAAATCTTTTTTTTGGGGGGGGTGGGGGCAGCAAGTTGATAATCGCAGTTGGATTATTACAAACCAGAACTCAAGCACTGTGTCTACTTTCTTAAGCCAATACATGTCCTACCTCCTCACAGGGCCTCTTAGATTTAAACCTAAGAAATGACTAGTGGAAATCAATGTTGTCCCACTGACTTTTGTGTCACTGAGACATAATACTTGACGCCCACAATGGGCTTTGACAGTCACTGGGACAACATCTCTAACGTACTTGAGAAACTTATGTAAGGAGGAAAAGTTTATTTCAGCTCATAGTTTGTGGATGTTTCAGTCTATATTTGGCTGGCTCTGAAGTGGGGCAGCACGACAGAGGGGCATCACAGAGAAAGAGCTCATGGCATTGCAGCAGGCAATGGAGAGAGAGACCAATGGAGGATGCAGGGAAATAGAAAGTGAGGAAGGATGGTGGGAAATAGACCCGGCTGTGGTCCCAGGGACCCACCCCTGCCAGCCAGGCTTTACCTCCAAGAATCTCACCCAGCTGTAAACCCTAATCACCTCCACCAAGCCTCACCTATGAGCACATGAGGCTTTAGGGGAACATCTAGATAGATATACACCATAACACATGGTCAGTATATCCAAAGATACAATAATTCAGTGGCCTCTAGGGGTATACAGATATATTTACATAAATTTCTTGAGGACCTATAAATAATATGACTTTTTTTTGACACCACTTGATGCTATTGTCCAAGCTGAGCTTAAACTCAAATTCTGCCATATCCTCCTACAAGTTACAGGCATATGCCACCACACTAGGCTTTTAGGACTCTATTCTTATAAGAAAGAAATTTCTCAAAAAGATTTTCCTCCAATACTTAAAAGTATGCATTAGAGCCAGGCGTGGTGGCTCACGCCTGTAATCCCAGCACTCGGGAGGCTGAGGCAGGAGGATCGGTGCGAGTTCGAGACCAGCCTGGGCTACAAAAGGGAGCTCAAGGCCAGCCTGAACTACATAGTGAGACGCTGTCTCAAAAAGACAAAAAAAAAAAAAAGTATGAATTAGACCACTGAGGAAGTCATGAGTGGCAGATTTCTGTAAAGTAAAGCAATCACAGCATAACCTTTAACTTTTGAAGAAGTCACCCCAAGGTCAAAGCTTCAAAAACTCCCATTCTTTACTGTCTCTAGATTACATCACACTCTCTGCATTAGCCTATCCACCTCAGGCCATGCCTATAATTCCCAGCAGTACTCAGACAGATAATCTCATCAGCACTAGAACACATAATCCCAGTGACTCATGAGTCAAGTCTCAATCTATAGAAGTTCTCACCCCATGATTGCATGAGGCTTTGGGGGGACAACTAGACATAAACCATAACATTCTGCCCCTGGACCCCCAAAGTCTCATACATATCCCTTTGTACAAAAGACATTTTAGTCCATCTGGAAGAGTTGCCAATGTCCCAATAGTTTCAGCATCGCTGAAAAGTCCAAATCCCAAGTCTGCTCCAAGATCCAAGGCAAACTCACCTGTGAGCTCCTGTACAAAAAAAAAACAAACAAAAAAAAGCTAAACATATCCAATATTCAAAGGCATAAGATAAACATTACAATTCCAAAAGTTGCAAACAACAGGGTAATACAAAACACTTGGACCAACACATGTCCAAAATCCAGCAGAGTAAACATTAAATCCCATAGTTCCAACTAGAGCATCCAAAACAGTCTGCATTGAGTTGTGAGCTCCAAAGGCTTTACACGTAGAGCATCCAAAACAGTCTGCATTGAGTTGTGAGCTCCAAAGGCTTTACACGGCTCAGCCCCTACAACACTCTTGGTGGTAGTTTCCATGGCTTCTCTCTTAGGCCAGCTTTGCTCCCTCTTTGCATGATCCATGTTCCTGGCTTTTCCAAACTTCCAGGGTTTCCACTGAACAGGATTCTCACACACAGCTTTACACACTGCCCTCTCAGGGGCACACTGCCTGGCCTCCCAGGCCTTCTTCTGAAATCAAGGTGGAAGCCTTCTTAACCTCAGAACTCCCACATTCTGCATGAACTTCTGTGGATGATGCCAAGGGTTGCTGCCAGCTGAAGCAGTAGCCAGGCTTCCTTCCTTCTTGACTCTAGGGGTCAAGGGCCTAGATCTCTGAGCACTCTGACCCTGATTCTGAGAAATAAATTCTCCATGCCATTTTGGAACCTGGTTTGGCTGCTGCCACCATTCTAGTACTTGGGTCTCTGCAGCTTTCTTCTGAAGGCAAAATCTGTCTCCTTTGCAATTCTGAGGCTGCAAAGGGTGGAGAGCTGCCACCTCTTGTGATGCCCTCAGGCCATCTTTTTGATTCTCTGGTTCCTTCCTAGCAATGGAGATTCTTTCAGCTCCATCTTTGCAGTCCACAGCTTTCCTAGTGCTTCCTTCCTGGCCAAACTCACATTTTAAATCATTGTGTTTGACTCTTTGCATAAATCTGGCTATCAGCCACCAATAACAACCACACCACCAACCCAATAGTTGGCTGCTTTGAAATATCTCTTGAAAGATTAATCAGTCTGCCATGCTTAATCTCAGTCTTAGGCAAAGTCTCTGGGCACGACCAAAATTCTAACAAACTTTCAGCCAATCCATAGCACAAATCATCTGGAGTCCAATGACCAATGTGTCATTTTTTTCCAGCAGACACCTCCTCAGCCTGGTCTTTACAGGCAGGCTTTCTGTCAGTCTTCTGGTTTGTGTTCTGACCAGAATCTCTCCTACAGAACAGCCAAGGCTTTTCCAGCTCTTCACAAGTAGAGGACCTCTCCAAATATTTCCAATCTCTGCTCATTCTTCATACCCAGGCTTCAAGTCAATCTTTGGTGTCAGTTTTGACCAGAATCTCCCAAACAGAACAGCTGGAGCTGTTCCAGTGCTTTACTTATAGCCGACATCTCTGAACCTTTCCTATCTCTTCCCGTAAGCCATTCCCAAAAGCTTATAATCCACATGGTCAGGTTAGTCACACCAATGACACCACTTCTCTGGTACCAAATTCTGTCTTAGTTACTTTTTACTCGTTGCTGGGACAAATACCCGACACTCAAAATGACAGAAGGAAAGGTTTATTTAGCTCACAGTTACTGGAGGTTTCAGTCCATATTCAGCCAGCTCCAAGGCTGAGTGGCACATGGCAGAGAGCAGCAGTTCCTGGTAGCAGAACAGCAACAATGGTGACAGAGGCAACTGACCAACCAGGGTAGCAGAGAGCAACTGCACTGATCTGTCTCTATCTCTCTTTAAATTACCTCAAGCTCTGAGCCTTAGCCTATCCACCTCAGGCCATGCCTATAATTTCCAGCAGTATTCAGACCAATAATCTCATCAGTACTAAAACACACAATCCCAGTGACTCACGAGTCAAGTCTCAATCTATAGAAGTTCTCACCCCATGATTGCATGAGGTTTTGGGGGGACAACTAGACATAAACCATAATAGTTCACAAACTTAATTTGTCCCACAATTCTAGAAAAGATGGCCATGTTTGTATTTCTGCAGGAAAAATGGCCTCAGTCATGTTTGTCACCCCCTACAGAATTTGCAAACAAAACCAAAATTTTGATAACCACTTTTGTTTGTGAACAATTTGCTTGAACCACACTGTTCACAAACAAAAGTGTTTATAAACTGAGGGCTGCCTGCATACCCTAGGAGGACAATAAGGACATAATATTTCTATACTAACTTGACCAAAGTCTAGCAGACTGTGTTCAGGTTATGTATTAGCCAACTTTGCCATCATTGAAACAAAATACCCAATGCTTGCAACTTAAGGGAAGAGAGACTCACTATTGGCTCATGGTTTCAAAGAGTTCAGCGCATGGTTACTGGTTCGGTTGATGGGGGGTCTGTGATGAGGCAGATAGTCATGGTGGAAGGGTGTGGTAGAGCAAAGCCGCTTACTTCAGGGAGGCCGTGAAGCAAAGAACAGGGGAAGAGAGCTGAGAATAGATGCCCTCTCTAGAGGCAGGCCTCAGTGACCCTGCCTCCAGCTGGGCCTGCCTTCTAATGACACATTCAGCCAGCACCTCATGATCCTGTCATCTCTCCAGAATCTCTTAATCCAGTCATGTTGACAATCGGGATTAACTGGCACAGGCTACTTTACAAGATATTCATTATTTATCCATTCCTGTATCAAGTAAAATGTAGTGACTGTTTTCTACATGGATACTGTGATACTAGGAGCTATGAAGGATACTAAGGACATTGAATGGAGAGTTTGAAGATATATCTACACCAGAATTATCTGAAAAACTTGTTTTTTAAAAACATAGGTTCCTAGATTTTTAAACCTAATCTAGGTGCACTATATTGGTTGTAGTTCCAGGTTGCAAACAACAGAAACTGATTTGGATTACCTTAGGATAAGAAGAAATGCCTGAGAAGGACATTAGAGGTTCACAGAATTGACTGGAGATTGGACCAAGAATGTTTGGAGAACCACAACAAAAACCATGCTGCAGGAATGACGTGGTCTACATGTGCCACTGCTAACATCCTGAGTTCCACCTTGTAATTGTGTCACTACTATAGACTGCCATTTTTGAAGAAGAGCTTCCAGATGATGGACTCCAAGGCCAGGCCTAGTTGACTCTTCCTATAGCTGGACACAAGGAAGAGGCCTCAAAAGTGATAATAGAGTACAAATGAGAATGGATGCTGATAGCTCAAAATGGCAAATGTCTGATTACCTGGTAAATGAGAATTTCTGGGATTTAGGTTGGGGAGTTTTCACACTTTTAAGCAACCTTCTAAGATTACCATTCTAGAGTCTGAGGAAAAACTGATAGAAAGGATATTGTCTGTATGCTAGAAGAGATTTAAATCAAAATGGAGAGCAGAATTTGCTCATTTGTGAAAACAGACTACGTCTAAACTCCTGGTCAAATGTAATTTACCTCTTGCTGCCGTCAATCAAAAGAGAGCATTCTGACAAGAGATATTAGATTTAGGAAGTAAACTATAGCAGAATATAAATCTTCATTCACATGTTAAGCATAAAAGCAGATTCGGAAGACAATACAGCAAAACATTAACAATGAGAAAGAAAAGGAATTTCAAGGAAAATATAAGCAAACGCAGGACAGTTATATAGAATATATACAGTGCTATGCAAAGTGACTGAGTTTTTGAATTTCAAACTCTTGTGTACTTTCTAGATTTTCTAATTTTTCCAAAAACAGAATCTAATTCATTGCAGTTGATCATGACCAGTGACCATATTTAGATTTCTAATAGTTTCAGACCTTCCAAAAAAGAGTACACTTTAAGTATAGTATTAAAAAAACCACTCTAAGTATAGAAATTTTAGCCGGGCGTGGTGGCTCACGCCTGTAATCCCAGCACTTGGGAGGCTGAGACAGGAGGATCGGTGTGAGTTCGAGACCAGCCTGGGCTACAAAAGTGAGCTCAAAGCCAGCCTGAACTGCACAGTGAGACCCTGTCTCAAAAAAAAAAAAAAAAAAAAAAAAGAAATTTTCACCGATATCATTTGTAGAAGGTGAAATGAAAAGATGTCACTAATAAGTCTTATGGCATAGTGAATTAACATATATATTCATAAAAATCATCATTTGAACAACCATGTGGGTACTGTTTCATCCTAGGCACTATGCTATAGGGAAAAATTGAGAAAGGTACTAGCTAAAGAAAAAAAAATGTAATTGTAATAGGAAACAAAAAATAATATGTGAGCCAGGCATGGGGCACATCCTGCAATACCAGCACTGGGAAGTTGACTCAGGAGGTTCACAAGTTTGAGTCCACAGATGAGACAACTTAGTGAGACCCTGTCTCAAAATAAAAAATTAAAAAGGGCTAGTGATGTAGCTCAGTGTGAAGGCCCTGGGTTCATTCCCCAGTAATATACAGTAAATGGATGAGTTCATAAAATATGAAAACATAATATAAAGAAATAGATATAGCATAAGCTAGATTTCAAATAGTGTCTGCTGTGTGCCTTAAGAGCTCTAAAGTGTGTTCTTCTTAAACTAACTCTAATGGATAAGAACAATAAGAACAAGACAGTTTTTGTGTTGCATTGACAGGAGATGGGCATAAAATTAAAATAGAAGCCTCATACTGAATTCTGAAACAGCATCAGCTACTGTGTGGTGTCTGGGCCTGGGGCAACCAGTAGCTGCCTGGCTCTGTATAACTGCAAAGCATCTACTTGACAGTAACAATTGTCATGCTTCTAGCTGATTATGGAACTCAAAGGCAAAACAGAAAACAAATAATCAACAGAAGCCAGAAATGTTCAGACCATTAAACAGTAGCTGTCTCCTAGTAAGGGCTCTGTAAATGTAAATGTCCCTTATTCAATTGTCATTTAATTCTTTTTTTTTTTTTTTTTTTGTCTTTTTGAGACAGGGTCTCACTATGCAGTTGAGGCTGGCCTTGAGCTCACTTTTGTAGCCCAGGCTGGTCTCGAACTCACATCGATCCTCCTGCCTCGGCCTCCCGAGTGCTGGGAATACAGGCATACGCCACCACGCCTGGCTTCAATTGTCATTTATATAGACAGACTTGCTGGTGTCCCACTGATCTGTCCACCCCTTCTTCCTCATTTTCTCACTCTTCTGGATCTCTGCTATGCATAACACACACACAGAAGAATCACCATCCACAGGGCCTCCTTTCTTTTCTTTCTTTCTTTTTTTCTTTCTTTCTTTCGCAGAACTGGGGATTGAACTCAGGCCCTTGCACTTGCCAGGCAAGCACTTATTCTACTGAGCTATTTCTCCAGCCCCTACAGGGCCTCTTTAAATAAAACATAAAATGAATATCTGGATGCCAAACATTAAAATATTCAAAGGTGCATTGCAAAGGTAAAATTATAAATCATAACCTAAAATGGACCCTAAGTTAGATGGCAATTTGGGAAAAAAAGAAAAAAAGAATTAAAGGAAATTTGAACATAAGAAAGAAGGGAGCTGGGCGTGGTGGCGCACGCCTGTAATCCCAGCACTTGGGAGGCTGAGGCAGGAGGATCAGTGCGAGTTCGAGACCAGCCTGGGCTACAAAAGTGAGCTCATGGCCAGCCTGAACTGCATAGTGAGACCCTGTCTCAAAAAGACAAAAAAAAAAAAAAAAAAAAAAAGAAAGAAGGGATTTTCAAGTTTTGCCTCCATGAAGCCAAGAGAGATTGGCTAACCACATATTAAAATGCAGCTCACAACTCACAAATCAAATCTTATAGGTGTAGAACATTATTATTATAACTCTTACAGTTAATAATTATAATGAACATTTATGTAGCAATGTACTTTACAATATACTCTGCTGATTTTGTCAGTTAAAGCCTAAAGTAGTTCTTTCCTACTCATAAATGAGAATGAAATTGGACTGTTTTATAGAGCCTGTAGAAAAACAAGAAATGCTCTACTAAAATTTTAAATATTTAATGTAAATTTAATTAAAATAGCCAACTATTAGCCAGGTGTGGTGGCTCACGCCTGTAATCCCAGCACTCGGGAGGCTGAGGCAGGAGGATTGGTGCAAGTTTGAGACCAGCCTGGGCTACAAAAATGAGCTCAAGGCCAGCCTGAACTGCATAAGGAGACCCTGTCTCAAAAAGAGAGAGAAAAAAAGAATATATAGGAAAATAGCTCAGTGGAATAAGTGTGCTTGCCTGGAAAGTGTAAGGTCCTGAATTCAATCCCTGGTACCATGAAAAAAAAAAAAATATATATATATATATATATATATGGAAAACAGTAGTTTTTAACTCTTACCTACATACTAAAAAACTAGATACACATATATTATTTTACCTATATAATCAAGTTATTATCCATTGGGCTCAAGACAGTTGACATCTTTTTGTTTTTTCCTAATAATCGTTAGAATTTGCAGATAGTGTTACAACTTGTAAGAATCAAAGATGGAAAGGTCAAATAGCTAGAATAAAGAAAAACTGAATAGCTAGAGCAAGAGCAGGGCTACTTACTGCTTTAAATTTTACCACAGTAAAAGATACATTGCCAATAATTCTCTCAAAATATTCCCCCTTGCTTCAAGCACTTTTTTTTTTTTTTTTTTTTTTTTTTTTTTTTTTTTTTTTTAGTCTTTTTGAGACAGGGTCTCGCTATGCAGTTATTTCAGGCTGGTCCTGAGCTCACTTTATAGGCCAGGCTCATCTCCATCTTGCAACAATCCTTCTTCCTCAGCCTCCCAAGTGCTGGGATGCCAGGCGTGCGCCAACACGCTCCGCTCCCTTTGAACACATTCATCCCATTATTCTTTTTGCTTTCTGAAGCAGTTCTAGAAGTCCTTTCCTGGCCTCTCCAGTGAATGTGTTTGTACTGTCATGGCTCCCATGATACTTGAATTGATTCAAAGGACTCTCCTTTCATGAACATTTAGACTTTGGAGATGAGCCAGAGTCATGCCTTAGCAACTGGCAAGATAGATGAAGACACACTGTAATGATTTTATTTGACAGAAATTACCATGTTTGACCAATCCAAAATGATCATAAAATATGACAAATATTTAAATTATTTTTATTACAGTAAAAAATATATTGCCATTAATCTCTCAAAATACTGTCTTGCTTCAAACATACTTACTCCTTTCCTCTTGATAATGCATATTTAGGGCCCGGCGGGATGGCTCAGTGGTCTAAAGCCCCTGCTTGAGTAAAGCTTGGGCGGCTTCAGGGACCGCGGTTTGATCCCCAGCACCACATGCTGCGCCAGCCCTGCCCTCGGGGCGGGCTGAGCCAGCCATAAAATGAGTGAATAAACAAAGGTTCTGAAACAAGAAAAAAAATAAATAAAAATTTTAAAAAAAGATAATGCATATTTACTGTAATAAGTATTTTTAAAACTTAAACATTTATCAAAGCTTTCAGTTCCTTTCCATCCCTTCCACTGTCTGTATTTTCTCATGTATATTGCCAGGTCTTGGATCTCAGAAAAGAACAGAGGGAAATAGGCAATAGAATATTAATAGTACATTCCATTTTTCAAAACTGAGTACATGTAATAAGTTTCAAAATAATAAATCTACCTTCAAATTCTCCAGCTGAAATGCAGAATTGTTAAGAAGAATCATGTAGAAGTCCTAGGGAGACTAGGACCAGAGAAGTCTATGATCAAAAACTAGGTGGAATACTATGACTAATTTCTCTGCTGTGTTGAGGTAGATATTATTTTGTTAGGAAGAGCTCACTGGCTTGAGACAGAGAAAAGAATAAACATACCATGATATTTTTTTCTTATTTTTTTAGTGCATGTTTGCAGTATGTAGTTACACTTATCACAGGGAGTTGATATGTGCACATAACACATTTTATTTTATTTATTTGTTAAATTAGTATGCATTTGGTACAGGTTCTCACTACACAGCTCGTACTCACAGTGATGCTCCTGTTGCAGCCCCCCCACCCAGCACTGGGATTACAGGAGAGCACCACCATGCCTGGTCTCAGCAGCCAGTTCAGACTGTTCTGGGGCAGGGCTGGTGTGACATGTGGTGCGGGGAGACTGAACCCTGGGTCCTTGCACTTGCCTGAGCAAGCACTTAGACTGCTGAGCTCTCTCCACGGGCCTACATGACACATTTTAATTGTTTTCTTTTTCTCCCCACCCTCCTTCTTCCACCATCTCTCTGTTATCTTCCCTTTTGCAAAACATGCATTTCCCTGTTTCCTATTATCTTTCTTTTGCACTTTATTCATACCCTGAGGACTCATGTAAGAGAAACTGTATGATGTTTAAGCTTGTGTATCTGATATATTTCACTTAACATTGATGGTCCATTTTCCTAAAAATTAAATACATAATTGTTATAGTTTAGATCTAGAATGCTCCCCAAGAGCCTCACGTACTCTTGAAAAGTGATAGGACCATGGGTGGAAAACTCTGCAGATGCTTTTCTAGCTGACCCGCCAGGCCAGAAGAGGCAGACCCTGGGGTGTAGTCTGGAAATTTTTCCCTTGCAGCTCCTCCTTCCCAGGGAGCAAGCGGCTTTCTTCCCCAATATCCTGCCGATATGCCGGTCCTTGGAATCACGTGACTCTGGATGAACTCCTCTTAAGAACATGAGCCAAAGTGAACCGCTCCTCCTTCAAATTACTGGTGTCTGTCTGAGCAGCTATGCTGAGGACGGTGATGTGCGGCATAACAACCCCGGCTGAGGAACTTTCATCGGGTTGCTTTAAATGTGTAACATTGCTAAGGTCTTATCTGTTATTATTATATTCTCATTGAAATAAAAAATAGAATGTGAAAAGGACAAGGCAAAAATTAAAGTTTATTGGGGCCTGGCAGGATGGCTCAGTGGTCCTAAGTGCCTGCTTAGGTGGCTGCAGGGACCACGACTCCATCCCTGGCACCACATGCTGCACCAGCCCTGCCCTCAGGGCAGGCTGAGCCAGCCATAAAAATAAATGAACAAACAAAAGTTCTGAAACAAGAAAAAAATAAAAACTAAAAAAAAAAAAAAAAAGTTCCTTTGGAAAAATAAAATAAAATAAAATGAACTTGTGTATCTGGTTTATTTAAAAAAAATAAAGTTTATTGAAAGGAAGAGTTAATGTTTCTTTAATCAATCTGGCATACCCATATCTTGTAAATCTGAGCAACAAATTTGATGGGGATAACAATATGTAATATAATAATTACTAAATTTCTTTCTTTTTGAAATTCTGTACCATCTGTGTTGTTTTTTGGTTTTTTGT
>PVJA010047804.1:0-14477 GCA_004027025.1 Myocastor coypus | reverse complement strand
AAAAAAAAAAAAAAAAAAAAAAAAAGAAAGGGGAAAAGAAAAAAATAATAATAATGTTGATTTAGAAGGGTTAATGTTTAATTGTTTGATCAACCTTATATACCTATATGTATTAATCTAAACTGATCTGATGATGAAAATATGTAATATAACCCGTGTTAAATTTAAACAATAAAAATAAAATAAAATTAAAAAAAAAGAATACAGACAGGACCTTCACACAGAGGTACGTCCCTTTTCTGAGACAGGTTTTGCTAAATTGCCAAGGCTGAGCTCCAACTTTCAATCCTCCTGCCTCAGCCTCCCAGGAATATGTAATTTCCATTAAGTGGAAAACACTGATAATTATAGCTGTAGATTAAGTAAATTAAACAGCTCTTAATCTGTTGCGTTGCAGTAGTTAGACAATTATTTTATTTTGAGGCATTATCTTGTAAATTGCCCTGGCAGGACCTGAATTTGTGATTCTCCTGCCTTGGCTCCCCCTGGTGCTGGAATTAAGTTTTAAAAAAAGTGAGTCCAAAGCCAGCCAGAAGCCAGGTAAGGAAGTGTAGGCCTGTAACCCCAGCACTTGGGAGGCTGAGGCAGGAGGGTCAGTGCAAGTTCAAGACCAGCCTGGGTTACAAAAGTGAGCTCAAGACCAGCCTGAACTGCATAGCGAGACCCTGTCTCAAAAAGACAAAAATAAAATAATAAGATAAAAAGCCAGCCAGAACTGCACACTGAACTGTCTCAAAAAGACAAAAAATACAAGTAGAAGAGAACGAGAGATGTGGAAAAAGCCTAGTGACGGAAGCTTTAAAAATGTCAGAAAAGGGTCAGCCAGACAGCTCAGCAGACTAAAGTGCAGAGCACAGTGGCTAGAGTTCATTCCCCATGTGCCATGCCAGCCTCGCCCCTGGGGCTCACTGAGATAGTGACTGAGACTGGGCATGGTGTGTCATCTCAGCACTTAGGAGGCTGAAAACAGGAGAATCACTATCAGGCCGATCTACATACTGAGACCTTGCAGACTGTATACTAAATACATAGAAAAAAAGTAAGATTAAGTTAAAATGTCAGAAAGGGCCAGCCAGATAGCTCAGCGAATTGAAGCGCCTGCTTAGGCAGAAGCAGGGACCCAGTGGGGTTCAATCCCCTTGTGCCATGCCAGCCCCGCCTCAGGACACACTGAGCCAACCAGCCGACCATGGAGATCAGGTATGGTGGCCTACACTTGTAATTCCCGTGTTGCTAGGGAGACTGAAAACAGGAGGATCACTGTTTAGTCCAAGCTACATCGCAAGACCCTGTATCAAATACAGAAGCTTAGGTAGGAGGATCACTGCAAGTTCAAGGCTTGCGTGGGGTACAAAGTGAGCTCAAGGCCAGCCTGAAACTGCATAGTGAAACACTATCTCAAAAGACTTAAAAACAAAAACAAAAACCTGAGTGGAAGCAAACAGGTGCAGGGAAGTAACTTCTAAAAATCAGGTTGAAGAAGCAGAAGTGGGGGGCAGGAGGATAGCTTTGTGGAACAAGTGCTTGCCTGGCAAGTGCAAGATTGTGAGTTCAAACCAAACCCTGGTCCTGAAAAAAAAAAAGAAGAAGAAGCAGAAGTGGCAGCATTTCAGCCAAATCATCCAGATTCCAAAAGGAAGAGAAGGAGTAAAGGGAGTAGACAGTCACAGGTGTGGCCAGTAGCCTCTGCTGACACAGTGACAGAAGATATGAGGTGAGAACTGCAGCTCAGAGGATGAGCTAGCCAGCAAGGATCTCAGTGTGACCCCTTTCCGCTCCTGTGCTTCTGAGGTGCCTAAGTGACAATCAGCAGGAGTGTCCCCATAGCCTGAGCAGCAGAGGTGCCAAATCTTCCAGGCCCCACACACAGAGCAATGGTGAGAACCTCTGGCCCATATGTGAGGAAGTTAACCTGGGCAACAGAAAGGAGAAGCTGAGACTTCCAAAGGGAGGTACTGGGGCTGGGGAGATAACTCCATGGCACAAGTGCCTGCCTGGCAAGTACAAGGTCATGAGTTTGATCCCTGGCCCCACAAAAATAAATACATACACACACACACACACACACACACACACACACACACGTAAGGGAGGTGCTGTGGCTGTGTCTAAATGTCCCCCCAAGCCTCATCAAGGTCACTGGTGGAGCTTTTTCAAAGGTGGCTGGGGGGCTGGGGAGATAGCTTTGAGGCACAAGTTCCTGCTGGGAAAGTGCAAGGTTGTGAGTTCCAACCCTGGTCCCACAAAAAAAAGGTGGCTGGATCTAGAGTCTGACGCTGGGATCAATATGGTGCAATGCTAGGCTCTAGGGCACTAGGCCTAAGGTTATAAGTGCTGCCCACCCTGAGTAGCCCAGCTAAGTTGGAAGGGACAGAGTGAGCTGTGGTCAACCTGCTCACCATGAAGCCATGAGCTCTTCTCTGCAATCTGTCTGCCAGGCCACTCTACATTGGAGCCAGCTGACTACAGACTGAAACCTCTACAAACTGAGCTACACAAGCCTTCCCTACCTTAGCTCTGAGTGCTGGATATCTTGCCCCAGCAAAGAGAAAACTGACTAACATAGGAGGTCAGCCAGGTGGACTCCCTCTGCAATCAATGCTCACAGCCTCAGGAGGAGCCCTGGCAGGGAGCCCCATGGGAACTGAAGGAAAAGCCTGGTGGAACAGTACAGGGAGGCCGACCTGGGAACAATCTAGTTACCTTAGGAAGGAGCTCTCTGAAGGCTCCGAGCCTGCCAATGAGGACAGACACAATGTAAAACAAGACAGTGCCTTACACTGTACAGGGACATGCAGTCTACAAAGTAGATCCTTCTTACCTATACCATAGTCAAAAAGGCAGGGACATGCTATGCTGGGTGTGGTGGTACATGCCTGTAATCTCAGCACTTAAAGGCTAAAGGAGGAGGATTTTTTGATAATTTAGGGCCAGCCTAGGCTATATAAGATAGAATTCATGACCAGGCCAGACTACCCAGCCAGACCTCATCTTGAGAAAACAAACAGGCCAATGATATAGCTCAGCGGCACAGAAACTACCTGACAAGCCTAAGGTACTGGGTCCAATCCCAGTACCAAAAAAAAAAAACAAAAAAACTACACACCACTACCATTTGTTAAAAGAGTATGTAAAGCGGGTGTGGTGGTGCATGCCAGTAATCCCAGCACTCAGGAGGCTGAGGCAGGAGGATCAGTGTGATGTGAGCCTGGGCTATAAAGGTGAGCTCAAGGCCAGCCTGAACTGCATAGTGAGATCCTGTCTCAAAAAGACAAAAAAAAAAAAAAAAGATTATGTGAAGAGCTGGGGAGATAGCTCAGAAGAATAAGCACTTGCCAGCCAAGTGCAAGGTCCTGAGTTCAATCCCTGGTTCCAGGATCTTACTAAGTTTAAGTAGTTCAGGCTTACCTTAAATTCATTTATGTAACCCAGGCTGGACTCAAACTGATGGTCATCATCTTGCCTTAGCTTCTCAAGTGTTGGGACTGCAGGTGTGTGCTTCTGCTCAGGGCTGATTAAAACAGACTTATAGCCGGGCATGGTAGCCCACACCTGTGACCCCAGCACTCAAGAGGCTGAGGCAGGAGTATCACTACAACTTCAAGGCCAACCTGGGCTACAAAGTGGTAAACTTTTTCCATTACTGGAAAACCACTATTGGGGCTAGGAATATAGCTCCATGGCACAAGTGCCTGCCTGGAAGTGCAAGGTCATGAGTTCAAACCCCACCCCCACCAAAAAAGAAAAACCATTATTTATCAAGCATGACAACTGAATGTAGGATATGTGGTTTTTGCTTTTCAATTCGGCCTCACTCATTCTGTACCCTACTCTGGCCTTGAACTGCTTTTGTAACCCACCTGATTCTATCTCAGCCTTCAAAGTGCAGGGATTATAAGCATGCACCACCACCTGGTATGTTTTCAATTTTTTTTTTTTTAATTTTAGGTATTTGAGACAAAGTATCACTAAATCAGCAAGGCTAGGCTCAGACTTGCCAATCTCCTGCCTTATTCTCCCTAGTAGGTGGAATCACATACCATACATTAATTGCCAAGGAGCCAAACCTATAGAAACTCAAAATAACTTCACAAAGAATTTTAGACATAGCAGGCATAGTGGTGCATGCCTGCAATCTCAGAATTTAGGAGGCTGAGGCAGGAGGATCAGTGCATTTTGAGACAAGGCTGGGCTACAAAAGTGAGCTTAAGGCCAGCCTGAACTGCACAGCAAGACCCTACCTCAAAAAAGACCAAAAAAAAAAAAGAATTTTAGGCAAAGAAATGAAGATCCCATGACCTATTAAAGAATGGTTCCAGCCAGGTGTGGTAGCGCATGCCTGTAGTTCCAGCACTTGGGAGGCTGAGGCAGGAGGATCGGTGCAAGTTCGAGACCAGCCTGGGCTACAAAAGTGAGCTCACGGCCAGCCTTAACTGCATAGTGAGACCCTGTCCCAAAAAGATTAAAAAAAAAAAAAAAGAATGGTTCTGTCTAAAATAACTTACAGGTCCATATTTGACCTTTGAAATGCAAAGATATGCACATCTGTAACCCCAGCACCTGGGGGGCTGAGGCAGGAGGATCACTGCAAGTTCACAACCAGCCTGTTAAAAAGTGAGCTCAAGGGCAGCATGAACTGCATAATGAGGCTGTCTAAAAGACAAAAAAAATAATGCAGCGATATTTTTCTTCCTTCATATTTGGAGTCTATGAAATGGTCAAAGTGTTCTGAACAGGTCTGACAGGGCACAGAATTCCAGCTTGGGGTTTTCACTGGATATCTCCCCAACATCACATATTATTATGCTTCTCCCCTCTTCCTCCTCCACATCTTCCATTTTTTACACAAGCAAAACCCCTGAAGTGTAAAACCCATTCTTAGGAACTTGGGAGGCGAGACAATGCAAGCAACCCCAGTGATGATGGCCAAAACCCGCATTTAGCTAAATGACCCCAAAGAGTCGAGTATCCATCTCCCTATTTATCTCCCTCCTCTACCTTCTCCTGGCTTAACTCTTTAAAGCTTGCGTACAGAAAATACTGAGAAATAGGGGCTGGATAGCCTGCCTGGTAAGTGCAAGGTCGTAAGTTGGAACCCTGGTCCTGCCAAAAAAAGAAAACACTGAGAAAGAGGTAACAAAAAAGAAATGAACCCGGGTTCTGCCGGTTCAGGGATCTGCTCAGCTCCCAAGAGCTCACCAGCCCTGTCATCTGCGCAATGCATGCTGCAGGCCACATTCGAGGGCGACAGAAAGATTCCAGAGGGGTACCCGCTCTCCACGCTGTAGCTGCAAGACGCTCAGGGGACACCCGCAGCAGCCGGGCCATGCGTGGGACACCGGGCCGACGCCGATGACTTTGGGGCCTGTCACTCCGGCTCGCGGCAGTAACCTTCGCCAAACCTTGCACCGCCCCGCCCCGCCCGCCTGCAAGCACCACAGGCCCGCGCGCCCGCCACTCAGAGTCCTCCGCCCCGCCCCGCCCCGCCCCGCGGCGCCCCCTCCGGGCCCCCGAGGACAAAGCGAGGGGGGGCGCGGGGCGCCGGCAGCTAGGCCCCCACCGCGGCCCCTGCCCGCCAGAGGCCCGAGAGCCCGCGCAACAGCGGCGCCCGCGCAGGACCTGCCGGCGCAGCCACGGCCGGCCCATTGTGCGCACTCATGCCTGGCGCACGGCCGCCAGGAGTCCCGGACGCGGCTTCAGAGGAGCGGAGACGCCGGCCGCCCCGCCCCGCGACTCACGCCGGGCCCCAGGCCGACCGGGTCGGCGCGGGGCTGCGAGCGGCACAGCCTCTCACAGGCCGCCTGGAGCCTGCCGCGCCGCCCAGACCCGCGACCCGCACCCTGTGCCCCGGGACCTCACTCGCCCCACGCCCACCACCCGCTACCTTACCTGCCGAGGCTGTCGGGCAGGGCGGGCGAGCGCCTCAGCTCGCGTTCGAGGCTGCGGGCGGCTGTCGAGCGCCGGGCGGCCCAGGCTTGCGCCTGACGTAAAGCAGCAGCGGCCCCGGCGCCAGTCGGCGGAGGGCGGGAGGCGGTGCTCCGCAGCCGCTCCGCTCCGTTACCCGGCAACTGGCCTCAGCGCCCCGCCAACCAGGCCGCGTTCCATATCCTTCCGCCCGGGCGCGGGATTACATCAGCGCCGCCCGGCCACGCCCTCCGGTCGCGCAGCGCGCGCGGGGGCGGGGGCGGGGACGCGCGGAGAGAGCCGGTCCCGGGCGGGCGCGGGAGCGAGCGCTGGCGAAGGGGCGACGCCTGCTGCCGAGTGGCGCGCTGGGGCCGAGCCCCGCCCCCACCTGTGCGCGCCCTTTCTCGCCAGGTCCCGGGATAGCAGCAGTGGGCGGGTGAGAAGAAAAACTTAAATTTAAAAAACGAAAGTAATCCAGAAGACAAGTTACAGCAATGTGACATGGCTTTTTTAAAATATTAAGTAGGCAAAAAAAAAAAAAAGAAATTAAACACATTCGGTAAGATTCGGAAGTGGGAGCCAAAAATGTGCACTAACCTTTTTCATCAAGACTCTCTTCACACCCACCCGCCTTCCCTAAATGGGGCTGCCGGGCCGGCAGTGCAAAGGCGGCCGCGAAGCGGCTTGGGGAGCGGAGGGGCGGCGCGGGCGAGCGCGAGCTGCGGGCGGGAACCGGGGGCGGGAGCCGCGTGCTCTCCCGGGCTGCTCCGGTTGCCGAGTGGAAGATGGGCGCAGCAATGAAAGGGCCCCGCCGTGAAGCCCGAGCCGAGGCTCCGGCGGGACAGCGACTGTGCGCCCTGCCGCAGGACTCAGTGGGCCGTCCAGCTGGCAGGACCCTGCGTCTCCTCTTCCCTTCCCGCTGGCTTTTACTATTTTTATTTTATTTTATTTTATTTTATTTTATTTTATTTTTTTGCAGTACCGGAGATGCCGTGCTCCGAGGCTCACCTGAGCTGAGTCCTTGCGGTGTAGCGTCCCCTTCCCGAATCTTCAGAACCCCTAAAATCATGCCCTGGGCTCCCAGGAGAGGCATCCACACTAGTAAAAGGATTTCCCAAAATGTGAGGGAATTGGAAAAGGTGGTCGAATATTAATTTTTTTTGTTACAACAGTGATATTACTATCATCTCTATATTAGAAAAGGTCATGTAACCGACAGTGTTGAAACAATAACAATGTCTCTCAAATACAGGTGGATACTTCGCAGCCCCATGCAAGCATAGTTCATTGATCTTATCACTTTGTCGCGAGCCAGTTTATTTGAGAATAAATATCTCCTACAAGTTTTCTTCTCTTATAGCAGACTTACAGTGGTAAAACGTAAATATTCTTGGGCTTAGGTTTGTTCTGAGAACAGTAATTTATTACATGGCACAATTATGAGGAAGAAAACCAGGAAATTGTCACCTGGTGTCTCTGGAAAGGACTGATACCAGGGTAAGAAGCAGAAGATTTGTATTAGGCCCTGGGAGGTAGCTCAGCAGCTTAAATTGCTTGTCTGGCAAGCTCAAAATCCTGAGTTCGATCCCCAGAACACAAGAAATTCATATTTGGCTTGCAGGCCACAGTGTGGCATGATAGTGGGGGTGTGAGAAAGCACAATTGCTTTCTTTACAACTCTGATAAAAGTAATCCATTCTTGGGGCTGGGGAGACAGCTCCGTGGCACAAGTGCCTGCCTGGCAAGTGCAAGGTTGTGAGTTCATACCCCAGTCCTGCAAAAAAATAAAATAAAATAAAAAAAGTAAAGGTAATCCGTTCTAAGTCAGGTGTGGTGGCGCCTCCCTGTAATCCCAGCACTTGGGAAGCTGAGGCAGGAGGATCAGTGCGAGTTCGAGACCACCCTGGGCTACAAAAGTGAACTGAAGGTCAGCCTGAACTGCATAGTGAGAGCCTGTCTCAAAGAGACCAAAAAAAAAAAAAAAAAAAAAAAGTAATCCATTCTAGACAGGGTTTGGTGGCGTACTCCTGTAATCCCAGCATTTGGAAGGCTGAGGCAGGACTGACAGGAGTTTAAGGCCAACCTGGACTACACTGTGAGTTCAAGGCCAGCCTGAGCTGAATAGTGAAACTCTGGCTCAAAACAACATCAACAAAAATAGTACATTGTAAAGCACAGCATTGGTGCACATACCTGTAACTCCAGTATGCAGGAGGCTGAGGGAAGAAGGTTGCTGTGAGTTCAGGTTCAGCTGGGCCTAGTTCAAGGCCAGCCTGAAATATATAGGAAGACCCTGTCTCCAAACAAACACGAACCATAATAATCTGTTCTGCCTCTGAATTTTGTTCTTTCTAACTTCAAGTATATACACGTGTGGATGAGCTCCTTAATGGTGTTACTTAAAACTCAGATGTCAGCGTGCTGAATGGGCCACAGAATCTATCTTGAAGAAGAGAAGTAGATTCAGAAACTATCACTGGGCTGGCAAAAAGAGGGTCATAGCTACAGGAAAAAACAGGGACTCGTCAGAATCACTGCAGTGACAGATGACAGGCATCTAGGTTCTCAGTGTGGCATTTTTCCCTAGGACAATAGGTGACTGCCCCCCATGGTCTAAACCGTCCATTCTTGGCCTCCATACTTGTATGTGGGGGCTGTGGCAAAGAGCGCAGAGGACTGTCCAGAAATAGGAAGAGGCCCTTGGTGGAGTCCACCACATGGGTGGGGCTGATGGCCTTGGCTTCCTCATGCCATTGCGGGCACTTTTTATAAACCACAAACTGGTAGAACCTGAAGGTTTCTGGGCTGAAGAGGTAAACTGAGTAAGGATTAAGCAGGATTTGGAGGCGATGAGCAAGATTACACAGCACTCGTCTGGATTGCTTGTTTCCTTGGCAAAAGCCCCACCCTGTAGATTATTTTGATAAAACTCTCAACGGGCTTGGTAGGCCCTAGCCAGGGCCTTTGCACTTGCCAGAGTTCTCTTTCCACAGCATTTCCCCTCCTGGGCTCCTCCTTCTTTGAGACTCAGCTCCAATGTCACCCACAAGGACACCTTCCCTAGAGCCCTGATCAGAGCAGCCAGCCTTCCCAGACACGATACTGCTCCCCTCCTTGAGGTTTTGCTCAAAGACCTCATGAGTTTCTTGCCCCTGTGTGGTTTCCTTATTGCTTTCTGCCTCACCTCTCAAGCTCTGCATCCTAAGAGCACCCAAGGCCTTGCCCAAGGCCCCCTCTACCCAGGGCACACCAGCTTGCATAATGTCCTGGGCACAAGCTACCAACATACACCCTGGAGAACCAGAGCTTTTCAGCCTAAACTGAGATCCCCAGAGGAGCCCAGAAGACCTTTGTGAAAGCTGAGCTCCAGCCAGGCATGGCAATGCACGCTGGTAATCCCTGTGGTTGGGAGGCTGAGGCAGGATGATTGCTGGAGTTCAAGGCTAGCCTGGTCTACAAAGTGAACTCAAGGCCAGCCTGAACTGCAGACTGAAATCCTATCTCAAAAAAAAAAAAAACAAGCAAACTGAGCTCCCTCTGCATTTTCTACCAAGTAACCATTTTAGGGACTGGATGTGGTCGTGCATGCCTATAATCCCAGCATTGCAAAAAGGCTAAAATAGGACAATCGCCCTTAGCGTAAGACCAGCGTAACCCTGCATGGTGGGGCACACCTGTAATCCCAGCAGTTGGGAGATTGAGGCTGGATTAGGGTGAGTTCGTGACTGATGCAGGAAGAAAGAAACAGATCCTGGGTGGGACCTCCAATAGGGATCCTCCAAATGATACAGGGAAAACTGATCCCCAGCCTGAACAGTGCCTGGGACGAGTTTGTATTCTCTAAAGCCAAAGAATGAATTTTAGGAACAAATGGAGGTAATGAGTAGAACAGATTTATTGAGGGAAAGAAAGCTCCTGCCCGAGAGAGGGACAGGAGAGGGGGTCCCGGATGGGTATCCCCTGGAAACTGTCTCTTCCAGGGACTTTTACAGAGGAAAACCACATGGTGAGGTGGGTCTAAGGTGGTGAGAAAGACATGGGAACTGGCTTAGGTGGGTATGAGGTGGGACAAAAACTATGATCGACCAATGAGATTATAAGCGCCATTGCTCAGGTAAAACGAATTAAAATTGGAATCCAGTGGGAAAGCAAGTCACATAGAAATCGGGCCAGAACACCACCTACTGGGCTGGGGCTTTTGACTCTTTCTAGGCTCTTTCAAGGTGGTTGGTACTTATTTAGCTTATCAATCCCTGATGCCCACCCTTACGGAAGTATGTAGTTGCTTTTGTTTACTCTTGTCTTGAGATCAGGCCCATGGCAGAGGAGTGTCTGTCTCTAGTTGTAAAGTCACCTTCCATATTGTCCTTGAGGGCCTGGCCCTATCTAACTGCGTATAATATTTCTATCTAATTCAGCTGCCTACAAGAAGATCAGCCTGGGCTACAAAAGTAAGCTCAAGGCCAGCCTGAACTGCATAGCGAGACCCTGTCTCAAAAAGACAAAAAAGAAAAAAAGACCAGCCTAAGCAACATAGGAGACCTTGTCTCAAACAAAACAAAGCACAAAGTCTTGGCTTCCATATGCGCCCAAGGTCATTTGTTTCATTTCCCCTCCTCAAGGGCACTGGCAACAGCTCTGTGTCCCTGCACCTAGGCAGGGCAGGGACAGAGAAGGTGACAGCTCTGCTCCTCTCTAACCTGGATGTTCTGAGTCCCAGTAAAGGTCCTGGAGACCTGAAGCTGAGATGAAGGTCTGTCACACACTCAGCTCAAAGCATGTGTCCAACCTGGGCAGGTCGGGGCTCACCTGAAATCCCAGTGCTCTAGGAAGCTGAGACAGGAGGATGGAAAGTTAGAACCCAGCCTGGGCAAATTAGCAATTTGTTAAGACCTTGTCTCAAAATAAAATATGAAAGAAGGCTGAAGATGGAGCTCAGTACCAAACCCCTGGGTTCAATCCCTAGTACTACAGCAAAAGACATGCAAATGTCCAAACCCTCCCACCCCCAACACTAACAACGCCAGCTCCAGGCACGTGGCTCAGCATCCTTGACGCCCACAGTGGCCACAGGGCAGAGTTCACTCCCTCGGCAGCTTGAGACGCCACCTTACCCATCTTGCCTCAGGCCTCAGCACTACTTGGTAATGCCAGGAGGTCATCATTCCAGCTCTGTCCCTGCAACTCATCAAAGTCCACCCTGAGTCACCTTTGAAAGGAATGATGCCCAGGTTGATCCACAGCCAGCTGAGGCCCAGGGCCTCCCTGGACAGAGTCACCCTCGTTCAGAGTGCAAACCTGCATTCCATTCCAGGGTAGGCAGTCACGGTGGCCAGGTGGCCTGCCTCTCACCCCCAGCTTGTGGCTTCTGTGGCCTCCTTCCCTAGGACACCTAGGCCGGGGGTACATGAGATGCTCTGGCTGAATGGCTGTCCCCTTCTCCTTGTGGGCAGTACTGGGCCCATAGCAGCAATGTGTTGTCCCCTACAGTCTTGTAATGCCACATGGAAGTCCAGTCACTTGTCCCTCTCCCTTTCCCTACCCTCCCCCCTGCTTCCTCCTCCTCTTCATCCTCTTCTTCCTCTTTAGTTTTATGAGACTGGGCCTCCTTGTATGTTCAAGACTGGCTTTCTTTTTTTTTTTTTTTGTCTTTTTGAGTCAGGGTCTCAGTATGCAGTTCAGGCTGGCCTTGAGCTTACTTTTGTAGCCCAGGCTGGTCTCGAACTTGAGTGATCCTCCTGCCTCAGCCTCCCAAGTGCTGGGATTACAGGCGTGCGCCACCACACCCGGCCCAAGACTGGCTTTCAACTTGTAGCAGTCCCCCTACCTCAGCCTCCCAAATGTTAGGGATACAGGCATGAGCCCCCACAGCCAGTTTAAATCTCTTCCTAATTCTTCTAAGCTCATTCCAAGAGCTGACAGCTCTGCCCTTGCTGCTCAGCCTTCACCCTGCTCCACGCGAAGCACAGCCCATCTCTGGCCACTGTCCAGCCTGAGGCCCTGCTGCCCACCAGCTCACTGACCTGAGGGGTCTACTTCCTTCGTCTGGGAAGTAGCTGGCTTGCAGTTCTCAGGCTCAGGTCCTGGTACAGGGATGAATGAACCTACTGTGCACCCCCTGTGGGATCGACATTCAGTAAATGCCAGCGTCCATGCCAGCTTCTGCTGCCCTGCCCATGGCCCTGTCTGGTCCTCTCTTCCTGTCCCCTCCCCTTCAGTTCCTACTCTGTATGCTTGGGCGCAGCGTCATTCCCTGGCTGCTGAAGAAGCAGGACAAGGGGTGACACTCAAACCTGTCTCTTCCCCAGGCCACCCCCTGCCTTGTCCACCCAACCCAGCCTGTCCAGGCCTGGCTGTGGCCTCCATGGTCACCCTGTTCCAGGGCGTCCCCTCCCTGGCTGTCTGGCTGTGCCCTCTTGGAGTTGTTGCACCTGGCATTTCTCAATCGAGTATGAGTCAGCACTTCCTCTTGGAAGCCGTGCGACCTCCAGCCAAGTACGCCTCTCTGAACAGCCTTCCGCATCTCTGTCACAGAGCCAAGGAAAGTGCCCTCCAGAAATGAGGTCTCACTACTGGCTCAGGATGATCTCAAACTCCTAGATTTTAGTGACCTACCTCAGCCTCCTGGGCCACTTGCACTGTACCCTCATACACAGTTTGAATACCATTTCTTTTTTGTTTCATTTTGCTTTGCTTTTTTGAGACAGTCTCACTATGAAGCTACACCTGTCATTGAATGCACTAGATAGCCTAGGCAGCCCAGGGTGGCGTCGAACCTGTGACGACTTCTGCCCCAGCCTCCTAAGTGCTGGCATTGTGCTGGCCACTGTATTTACTAATTTCTTTCTTTCTTTCTTTCTTTCTTGGTCTTTCTGATGCAGTTCAGGCTGGCCTTGAGCTCACTTTCGTAGCCCAGGTTGGTCTCGAACTCACACTGATCCTCCTACCTCAGCCTCCCAAGTGCTGGGATTACAGGTGTGTGCCACCACACCTGGCTTTTTTTTGTCTTTTTGAGACAGGGTCTTGCAGTGCAGTTCAGGCTAGCCTTGGGCTCACTTTTGTAACCCAGGCTGGTCTCAAACTCGCACCAATCCTCCTGCCTCAGCCTCCCAAGTGCTGGGATTACAGGCATGCGCCACCACACACGCCCAGCTCACACTAATTTCTTGATGTATCTGTTTGGTCCATGAAGCCGCTTCCTGTGTCTGGAGGAATCCTCCCCATTGTAAATCTGGCAGGGTCAAAGTGGGCTCCCTGCGGGAGCAGGGGCTGGGCACTGGGCACACCTCCTGACCTCACCGCCCACCCACAGACTCATCATTAATAACACCTAAATGCGGGATGTGTAGTCTGCATTACTGTGCCCTCAGTGCCCTGGGGTTAAACATGATTGTGACTTACCGATGAGCCCAGCAGGTTGGCCCAGGTCACCAGCAGGCCTTGGGCAGAGGAGGACATGCCCCCATGGTGACCCAGGAAGGCCTGGGGCAGAGGCAGCATCCTCTGCCTGTCCCACTGCTGACCCCAGTGGAGGGTTCCCAGAGAGGAAGAAGGGGATGGTCCTTAGAATCGCAGAGCATCCCTGCTGGGTACCAGAGCGACCAAGGGGGACCGCAAAGTTCTTCTTTCCTCTTCCTCAGTTGCACAAGCACTAAAGCCCCAACACTGAGCTTGAGCTCACTTTTGTAGCCCAGGCTAGTCTTGAACTTGCACCAATCCTCCTGCCTCAGCCTCTCAAGTGCTGGGATTACTGGGCATGTGCCACCACGCCCAGCTCTGTTTTGTTTTGTTTTGAGTCAGTCTAGCTGTGTAGTTCAGGCTGGCCTTGAACTTACTATGGAGCCCAGGCTGGCCTGGAACTCACAGAGATCCTCAGCCTGCTACGGGATGAATTTACTCTTTTTGGTGGGAGTAGCTGTCAATTTTTATCATACAGGTGAGAAAACTGAGGCTTAGAGAATTGACATCACTTCTTGGCTCAACTGGCATGTTCGAGGACTAAGGCTTCTTTGCACCCTCTCCAGGCACTCCACAAACATCGACTAGAGTGGCATGGCAGGCATCGAGCCAGACTCTCGTAGGCACTAAAAAGTGAAGCCACAGTGTCTCCAAGGAATTTACAGTACGGTTGGGAACTGACCACAAAATCTAGGGGCCAGCGAGATAGTTCCATGGCACAAATGCCTGCCTGGCAAGTGCAAGGTTGTGAGTTCGAACCACAGTCCTGAAAAAAAAAAAAAAAAAAAAGACAAATCTAAAACTGCCACTGCTTGGGGCCCGGCGGGATGGCTCAGTGGTCTAAAGTGCCTGCTTGGGAAAGCTTGGGCGGCTTCAGGGACTGTGGTTCGATTCCCTGGCACCACATGCTGCGTGCCAGCCCTGCCCTCAGGGCGAGCTGAGCCAGCCATAAAAATGAGTGAATAAACAAATAAAGGTTCTGAAACAAGAAAAAAATAAGTAAAATAAAAAATTATTTAAAAAAATAAGTAAATGGGCCCAGCGGGATGGCTCAGTGGTTTAAAGCGCCTGCTTGGGAAAGCTTGGGCTACTTCAGGGACTGCGGTTCGATCCCC
>PVJA010047803.1:0-14488 GCA_004027025.1 Myocastor coypus | reverse complement strand
CCTGGGGGTGGGATTGGCCTGGTATATATGGTGCTGGGCTTGAACCCCAGTCCCTGCACTTACCTAAGCAGGCGTTTAGTCTGCTGAGCTATCTGACCCTGTTTCCCCTTTTTAAGTATGAGTTGGGTTTTTTTGTTGTTGCTGTCGTTTTTTTTTTTTAGATCTACCTTTCTGTCTTTCAGTTTTTCTTATTTTTCTTTTTTCCTCTAATCTCTTTAACTTATTATTTATTCTTTTCCTTGTTTTTTTCTGTTGCTATGAGGTAATACTATTAGATGATATTAACAACAATAAAATATATCATACCAGTCCTTAAGTGTCCCACATCCTTGTTTTGCTGAATTACTCAATATGATTTATGATCTCTGGATTCTATTCTTTAGAATAGAATTCACATACATCTAAGTTCATTTGGTGTTTGTTTATTTTACCACTTCTACTCTACAGATTCAAAAACTGGTCAGAAAAATGCAAGTGTAACCATCACAGTGTTTAACATTTAAAAATAGAGACTAGCTATAAAGGACCCATAAGGAGAAAAGCCTTTATCCTCCCTTTATGGAAAATTCATAGCCATGGAACCTTGAGTTTCTGGATAGGAATAAACTCCCTCCTCCAATTCTACAAAAAAACTCAATCAAACTGCAAATATGCTAATAGTAGAGGCTATTATACAGCACGCTGGATTTGGAAGCAAAGTACCAACTTTAATAATTACAATGAAATAATTACAAATAGATGGCAAATTTCTAAATGATTTATCTAAGATACTAATGTAATTATACAAAGATGCAATTATTTAAAAACTAATTACAGGGCCCCGGCAGGATGGCTCAGTGGTCTAAAGCAACTGCTTAGGAAAGCTTAGGTGGCTGCAGGGACCGTGGTTCAACCCCCAGCACCACATGCTGCGCCAGCCCTGCCCTCAGGGCAGGCTGAGCCGGTCATTAAAAAAAAAAAAAAGTTCTGAAACAAGAAAAAAATGAAATAAAAATTAAAACATTTTAAAAAAACCCTACATATTTGTACACAATACGTCTCATTATAGTTTTAATGTTGTCATTAAGAGAATGACATGACCCATTAACTGGAACTGACCACCTGATAAGGGAAACTTTATTTGTGAGCTTTCTCCAGGATGGATTAGTAGTAGCCAGAAGTATCTGTTGTTAACTCCTAACCAAGGTACAGCTTCCAGAGCCATAGTACTGTTAATGACAGTTAATGACAGTTAATGACAAGGCAATCAGATAATAGCATACAGAGAAAACCAACTAATAGCACTAAATTATCATTTGGGCTGTAGTAATAAAATCAGCAACTATAGCATGAAATAACTGGATATTTACATACTCTACAAACTAATAATGTACCATCCTTAACCGTAGAAGATGTATAATTATACTCAAACAAGATATTGACCTATAATAAATCTGTAATAAATGAAACAATTTTTTGGTTATTGGTACAACTTACACATTCATAATCATCACCCCATCCTTTACTCCTTTCCCCCTCCCATTCATGAAGCATGCTCTCTCTCTGTCTCTCTCTCTCTCTCTCTCTCTCTCTCCTTTTTAATGTATTTTGTACAGGGTCCCACTATGCAGCTTGGACTCAGTGATTCTCCTATTTTCAGCCTCGCCTGTGCTGGGATTACGGGTGTGCTACCATGCCCAGTCTTGGTGGTCAGCTCAGCACGCTTGAGTGGGCCATGTGGTGCTGGAGATCAACCCTGGTCCCTATGCTTTCTTAAGCAGGGACCCAGTCCACTGAGCTATCTCACTGGCCTGCTCTCTCTTCATTTCATTCTTTCCCCATTTTTATCTTTCTCTTCCTTCCTTTCCTTCTCACCACACTCTAGTCTCCTTTTCCTTTTCAGCAGTTTCTTCCTATTTTACAATCTCTTTTGCACGTTTTGGTTTTGTTACATTTTAAGTCTCACACCAGAGCAGTAATGGAATATTTACACATATGTCTAATTTACTTCATTTAGGATTATGGTCTCAAGGTTCATACATTTAACTATAAATATCTTGACTTCATTACATCAAAAATATCTTTTTTATTCACATGAGCATTTGAGTTGTTTTCCAAAATTTAGCTATTACAAAATGTGGTACTGTGAACATGAGTGTTCATGTATCATTGTGGTACAATGCTTTTAGTTCCTCTGAGAATATACTCAGAAGAGGGACAGCTGGGTCAAATGTGAGCTCTAATATAGTATTCTGAGGACTCTTCACAGATCGCCACAGTGGATGCACAAGCCTACATTTTAACTGAAAATGGAAAAGTGTTCCTTTTTTCACAGAGCCTCGCCAGTATTTGCTATTTTAAAAAATTGTTTTGTTTTTTAGAGAGTAGAAATTAGAATCAAAACAAAAATTACAAGTGATACAGATTTTCACTGAAAGTAATATGAATTTCACAGTATGTGTTGTAATACATAGTGTTGTGTTCAAACCAGTTAGTCATATTGCCAGATCAATGCATGTGAGATTGGAAGAAGAGAAAAAAGGAACGTATAAGAAATTAAAGTATTAATTGCTTCTTTCCATAGACCCATAGACATGCACAGTACAGTTGTCCAAACTATGCTGCTTACATACAAAGATAAATCTCTTTACCCCACGCCCTCTCTTGCTCTTCTCAACTCAGTAACAATTTACGTTTGAATAAGGCCATTCCCTTATTACTGCAATACACAGTGCAAATTAAAAGAACACTGAAATTCCATCAGTGTCTATTGTACCCTTTTGGATTCCATTTTTTTCTTTTAGGCTCTCATACTAAGGTGACAATATGATGTTTGCACGTGCAAATCTGATTTATTTCACTTAAGAGGATGTTCTCTAGTTACATCTGTTTATCAACAAGAGACTTGATTTTATCCTGTTTTATAGCTTAATAATGCACCGTTTTGGAAAAGTACTATATATTCTTTACCCATTCCTCAGTTGATGGGCATCTAGATTGTTTACATGATTTAGCTATAATAAATTGCTCTGCTGTAAACATGGGTGCACATATCTTGCTGTGGTATGAGGTTCTTCACTTCTTCTGGAAAAATACCCAGGAGGGGAGCAGGTAACTTGAATGAGATCTTCAGTCCTAGCTTTGTAAGGAATCTACACACTAATTTCCATAGTTGTTGTATCATTGTATTTCCAACAATAGTGGAGAATGGTTCCTTTTTTTCCAGAGTGATTTCGCCATTCGTTACTGGCTAACTTCTTGATGTTAGCCATTCTTTCTAGAGTAAGATGGAATTTCACTGTTCTTTTAATTTGCATTTCTCAAATGACTAATGATGTTGAACTTTTTTTTCATATGTTTACTTGCCATTTGTATTTCTTCCTCTAAGAAGTGTACCTTTATCTCAAACGCCCATTTTTGGATTGAGTCTTTGAATTTGGAGAGTCTTGATTTTTTAAAAAATTGTTTGTATGTTCTGGATAGAAGGTCTTTGTCTGAGGGACAGTTGGCTATAATTTTTTCCCAGTTTGTTGGTTTTTGCTCTACTCTGTTAGAGATTTTCATTAAAGTGCAGAAACATTTCAAAACGACGAGACCCTTGTTGTTGATTCTTTGCAGTATTTCCCATGCAGTTTGGTTATTGTTCATGAACTCTCTACTTACGCCTGTGTTTTTAAGATTTCTACCTATATTTGCCTCCAGAACATGTAGTGCTTCTGTTTTAATATTTAAATCGGATCCATTTTAACTGTAGCCATGTGCACAGTGATAGGCATGGGTCTAGTTTTAGCCTTCAGCATGTGGAAAGCCACTTCTCCTGGCATGACTAAAGAGGCTGTCTCTCTTCCAGTGAACATACTTGGTCCCTTTATCAAACACAAGGCAGATGGATGTGTTTGTAGTTGTGTCTGCATCTTCTAGTCTTTTCTATTGATCCTCACATCTGTCTCTATGCCATTACTATGCTGATTTTATCAGAGTATTTTTATAGTATAATTTCAGGTGAAGGATTCTAATGCTTCCTGCCTTTCCTTTGTTTCCCAGGATTGCTTTTGATGTTCTGGGTCTCATCTCACCTCAAATTCCAGATGAATTTGAGGAATGTTTTCTCTAGCTCTCTGAAATATAATAATGGTATTTAACTTGGGATTGCATTGAATCTGTATAGCAATTTTGAGAGCAAGGCCATTTTCACAGTGTTTGTTCTTCCTATTCAGAAGTATGTAATTTTTTTTTAATTTTCACAAATCCTCCCATAATTTTCACTATACAAATCTTTTACATCCTTTGTGAGATTGATTCCTAAGTATTTCATTTTTTGTATGTTATATGGAAGGCATGTTTTCCATAATTTCTCTCCTGTGTTCATTGTTTTTGCACAAAAATGCTACTGATTTTTGGGTGTTAACTTTGTATCCTTCTACATTGCCAAATTTGGTGATCAAATGTACAAGACTCTTGGTGGAGTTATGCGAGTCCTTTCTGGAGAGTATCATGTCATCTGCAAATAATGATAATTTTACTTCTTCTTTTCCAATCCTTATTCATTTTATTTCTCTCTCCTGTCTAATTGCTCTGGCTAATATTTCCAAACCATATTGAATAGGAGTAGACATCCTTGTGAAGCTCTTCAGTTTTTGCCCAGTTAGTATGATGTTGGCTATTTGTTTCTCAAAGGTCTGTATTAATTAGGTTGTGACATAGACCATGTATTCCAATACCCTGTAGGGTTTTTATCATGAATAGTGTTGGACTTTGTCAAAAGCTTTTTCTGCATCTCCTAGGAAGATACTGTGCTTTTTGCTCTTAGTTCTATTGATGTAATGTATTATAGTTATGGATTTGCATATGTTGTACCATCCCTACATCTCTGGAATGAATCACACTTGATCATGATATATAATCTTCTTGATGATTTTCTGCATGCAGCTTTCTAGTATTTTATTGAGGATTTTTGCACATATATTTATTAGTGAGATTGGACTGTCATACGTTGTTACTTGAATCTTTCTCTGATTTTGGAATCACAGTAATACTTGCCTCCATGAATGAGTTTGGCATAATTGTTTCCTTTTCAGTTTCATTGAAGAGTTTGAGAAAAGTTGGCTTTAAGCCAGGTGTGGTGGCACACCCCTGTAATCCCAGCACTTGGGAAGCTGAGGTAGGAGGATCAGTGCAAGTTCAAGACCAGCGTGGGCTACAAAAGTGAGTTCAAGGCCAGCCAAAATTGCATAGCGAGACCGTGTCTCAAAAAGACAAAAAAAAAAAAAAAAAAAGAAAGAAAGAAAGAAAGAAAGAAAGAAAAGTTGGCATTAAATCTTCTCTAAATTTCTTGTAGAATTGTGCTGTAAATCTGTCAAGACCTGGGCTTTTATTTGTTGGTAGGTGTTTTATTGCATTTTCAAATTCATTATAGAGTAATTCAGAGTTTACATATCTTCCTGACTCAGCTTTTGCATTTCTAATGTATCTAGGGAACTGTCCATTTCCTCTGTGTTTTCCCTGTGAGAATAAAGATTTTGGAAGTAGATATTGATGATCTTTGAATTTCTGCAGGGTCTGTAGTGATTTTGCCCTTTTCATTCTCTGTTGCATGAATTTGGGTTTTTAGATATCTATATCTATTAATCTAAACAGATTTGTTTGTTTATTTATTTTTATGGCCCGCTCAGCCTGCCCTGAGGGAAGGGCTGGCACAGCATGTGGTGCTGGGGATCGAACCACGGTCCCTGCAGCCACCCAAGCTTTCCTAAGCAGGCGCTTTAGAACACTGAGCCATCCTGCTGGGCCCAATCTAAACAGATTTGATGACAAAAATATGTAGTACAACCACTGTTAAATTTTTGTTTTTGTTCTGAAATTCTGTACTATATGTACTCTTGCTTGTTACTGTTTTTCTTTGTTTCCACTATTTTTACTCTTTAAAATAAAATTTAAAAAATGCAAAGATTTTATTTCCAGGTGTTGGAGGGAGGGAGCTAGTCATGGAAGGAGAGAATACAGGGAAAGGGAGAGGGAGAGAGAGATCAAGGTCCAAATACAGCTTCCAAGGACATGGCCCTAAGGACTCACTCCCTCAAACTAGGCCACAACTTCCAAGTGTCTGCCACCTCCCAATATCCAGCAGCACTGCCTTCCTCTCCCTCCTCTTTCTTTCTGTCCCTCTCTACTGCTCTCTTTTTCTTCCCAGCCCTCTTCTAATTCCCTTCTGTCCTCTCCCCATATTTCCGTTCCTACCCTCCTGTCTGGCTGCCATGAAGAGAGCACTCTTTTCTACTATGCTATCTCTACTGCAGTGCTCTGCCTCACCTCAGGTCCAGAAACAATGGAAACAAGAGGAAGCAGATTTAAACCAATGAAACCATGGGCCAAAATAAATATATTTTTCCTTGCAAGATATTTGTTTTCTAAAGTATTTTTGTCATAGTCACTGAAAGCTGGCTAACACAGGGATTAAATGGATAATTCTGGTGACTTTTCTATTATTTTCTATAATGATGAATCAATTCTTTAAATACTTCACAATAAGTACAAGAACTACCACTTAACACATGCACTCACTCATTTACAATATTTTGTTCAACCACAGCATACTTTACAGGTGCATGTACTAAAATATTTAAAGGTCTTTATTTCATATATGAAAAGATTGAAAGTTGGACAATTTAATGATTTTACCAATGCAAAAGTGACAGTCTAGGAAGTGTGCAAGAATTTTCTGGCTCAGAACATTAGGTCACAAGCTTTCTTGACTTAGTAGAAAGAGTTGGGAGTAAGTAGAGGGATAGAGCATTATCATATTCATCTTTCATTATGTTGTGGTTAACCTGGCACAGAAGAGGATTTAATCAGTGTTAGAAAACAGTGCAACTACCTTTCTTCTTTTAGTCCTTGATTGCTAAGAAAAGCCAGAAGAAGAAAAATACTTCATGATGCTCACTTTGAATTAAATGAGAAGATAAATAATCCTCAGACTCCAAATTATATTTATATAAATGGATCACATTTATGCATATATCTAAGCCTAACAAAGAAGCTGATAATGGCTGTAATTTGCACAGGAAGAAGTGAACAGAATAAGTTGTTGAGGATGATTAGTGGGACCAAGAGTGGAAGCTGGCAGGACATTCCAAAAAAACTGTACTTCAGGAAGGAAAAGAGCTCATGCAGTGTTTGCAAGCATAGGGCAGGAACTGGGTCCAAGATCTCGCTGTAAAAGCTCTCAGAACCCAGTGTTTGGGTCATAGAAGTAGACGAGTTGGGACTATGAAAAGGAACATACAAGTGAGTCAAAATTGCACGAAGCAACTTATCTCTACAGTAGTAGAGATGGAGTCTTTTGATTTTGAAGGTGCTTATGACCCTTATCCTATTTGCAGCACATGCCAGAGGAATATAGCAGAAATAGCTGACCCAGGACAGTGCAGCCTACTTAATGATGAGTAATGCTAAAGGAACAGACAAATAGGCACTATGCAAAATATTTATGATAGATTAGTGAATCATATTAACGTAGGAAAGACACTAACTAGAAAGATGTTAGTTTGGAACCAATGCTCTCATGACAGGTGTTACTGGTATGTGTACTATTCTCTTTGAACTCAAAGATCCTGAACACGTGGCTGGCTGCTTTCTGTGAGACCCTGTTTCTCCTTCATGACTTCTTTCTCTGACTTCTTTTCCCGCAGTGAGGGCAAGTTGAGAGTGCCAGGTAGTTTACATTCTCTGAAACAGCCAGTCCTCAATCAGTAACAGGAATTGTCCCACCCTTGGGAACATGAGGATTAGTGCAAATGTGAAGAGTGATTACAATGGCTTTCTCACAGAAGTACTTATTTTTATAAACATTTGTGCAGAAAATAATTGTGACATGGTTTCATGTGATGCTATAGATTCTCTTTGCACAGAAGAATGAATGTTAGGCAGATTGCAGAGTACAAGATGGAAGGAGGGTGTGCATGATTCAGGAGTATGTAATGATACCAAAGTTGGGCTCATTTGTAGTGCACCAGAATTAACCTCACAAAATTAATTTGTGCTAAGCTATCTCAAGGAAGGAAATATTAAAAGTCATGGCTTTCCTAGGTAGAATGCATAACTAATTCAATTTGCCACTAAGCATATTCTGAAACTTTCTGTAAGCAGCTTATATAGGTAACTTAGATGGTTCAGGAATAAAAAGGAAGCAAATTGATGCTGAAAATATGCTTTATGAGATTTGCTTTCCATGTTGTTCCTTGTTTCGTACAAGACAATGTTTTGTGAAGTTGCTTAATGGACCAAGAAAACTCACTGAGCTAGTAATGCAAAGGCACAAGAGGTTTTGAAACAGTCATCTTAGTTATCACACTCTGTACACTCCTCATCTAAATGAGAGATAGAATTTAGGTACACATATTTATTATAGCATGTATACTTCTGTAGATAAAGAACTGATGGTAAGTGATTCTCAAGTGATCAGAAATATTTTAAAACATCAAACATGTATGATCTACATATTAATAAAATGAATTAATAAAAATGATCACTATATATTCTAGAATGTCATCCTGCCAATTCTATTTTTGATGATCAGTATTCCTTCCCCTTATTGCAGTGGTTCTCAACCTTTCTAATGCCATGACCCCACAATACAGTTCCTCATGTTGCAGTGACCCCAAACCAAAAGATAATTTTGGTGGCAACTTCAAAAGTGTAATTTTGCTACAGTTATGATTCGGAATGGCTTTAGGCAACCCCTGTGTTTTGGTAGTTCGACCCCCGCTGGGGGTGTGACCTACAGGTTGAGAACCTCTGCCTTATTGACATATCAATACCCTAATCTTTCCGTGGAAACGTTTGTCCCTTTTTTCCTGAGTCCATCCATGTTATGGCTTTGCTTATATCCTTGTTCCCAGGGGTAGGTATATGTCACAGGCCTGTCCTATCAGAATAGCCCTTTTTCAGGACCACAGGAATTTATAAAGGATGGGATTTGGCTAGCCAGTTTGAGATAGTCTCAGAGCCTTTGCAGGGGCTGTTGAGAGTGAGGCCTTGGCTTCCTAATGGAGATAGGGATTCAGCTGAATAGACCTGTACCCTCTGGCAATCACCTTCACAAAAGTATCTGAAGTATGCATAAGAATAAAGCTCCAAGATAGGAGATAAATCTGAGTTTTTTAAGGAGGCGGATTTTATTTTCATTGTTTTGGCCATGAGATCTATTAATGCATGAATTTATTTTCACTCTCTCTATAGAAGCCCATGACTACCACTTTTTCAGGATGAATTGGGTGCCCCTTATGTGAAAGTGAGAATTATTTCTAATATACATTCTTTATGATGTTATTTTACTTTATTAATCACAGCAGGAGTAATATTTAAAGCATTATCACAAATACTAATGAGAACTATCACTTAGATTGTTTGAAACAAACACCACAGGCATGTGAACATGCAGACATTTTACAGTTAATTACTACAACGTGTCAGAGTTCCATTGGTTTGGAATCACTTTAATCTAAATTTAGGAGACTGAATAGATATACCTAAAAGCCATGTTTATACAGCTCAAGTGTGGAATAGGATGCAATTATCTTGAAAGTCTAGTGGGGATTAGAAAGCTAATGAACACTGCATTTTCTCTCTTAACCAGTGTAGTTTCAAAGTCACATAGGGCTTGCATCTAAAAAATAGACACTGCAGTAAGAGGGTTCTTTATAATGATTGAAAATACTCTAGGAAATGCAGCACAATTTTATTTCAGCATGTAGAATATTTAGAACTTCAATAAGGCCACATGATATTATTCAGTAAAATAAGTTCATTCTCAGTGTCGACTTAAGAAAAAGCAGGAGGATGTATACATAGCTAAAGTTCTTTTTCTCAAGCAACATTTTATTGCTTTGTAAGTTTGCCAAGCTAATATGCTGCTTTCCAGGTGCCTATGAACACATTATTGTATTTAATTCTAATGGTACTTCTCTAAGGATGTGAACTGAAACCTATAAAGATGTTAAATTTTATGGTGGATGCAATGCATATTCACATACAGCTTTTTATTTTAAAGTAACATTATAAGTATTATTATAACTATACTACACTCAAGAAAATTAAGGTTAAAATGGCAATAAGTTGGCCTAGTTCATGTATTTAATGTGTATTTTTTTGGATTCAAGATCTTCTCTGTTTTCTACCTCTTACAATACTTTTAATAGTTGTATAATATTACCAGCCCTCAGTATCTCCTTAAGGCAGAAACAGAATTAATGAGTGAAAATTTAGCTTGTTAGATTAACAGATACTGAAGGCTGGCACGCATGTGTCTCTTGCCTTCGTGTTCATTTGCTTTATTGAAAGCAGTCACATTTATGTGATTGTACTGCACCTCCATGAATTCAATCAAGACATCCGGTCCTCCCTCCCTATTTTCCTTGCTTGCTTTCTGACTTGCTTACTCTGTTGGTCTTCTTTGCTTTTTTATTGTATTGATATTTTATTAATAGAAAAATGTTGACAAAAGTGAAATGGTGGTTACTTGGATATAGAAATATGTGATAAAGCCAGAGCAATAGCTCAGTAGAATAAGCACTTGCCTGGCAAACACAAGGTCCTGAGTTCAATCCCTGGTATTGAAGAAAGAAAAAAAAAAGATGCGATAAAGAGGAAAATATGATACAGGGTGCATGCTGGATATAGACCCAATCCAGAAGAGCTTTGCTTAAACCATTAAAAGATTACACCCTGGTAGGCATACCCTAAACTTCATCATGATTGTTGTGATTTGTATCTAGCTGTCCCCCCAAAACTTCATGTAAATCATGGGACTGTCAAGCACGCAGCTCGAGGGGTGGGACCAAAGAACAGGGTGGGGCTTGAGGGAGCATGGTCAAGAGAGACGCTAACCATTAAACTGACAGCATTTGGTGTGAGAGGTTCCCCCCTCAGGTGGCAGTCTCTCAGAGGTATGAAGTGAGTCATCCTGGACACAGCAGCACCCCAGCCTCTCCTCCAGACCCTAGGAAGTGGGGACAGCATCTTGAAACCTCCAGGAACTGTGAGCTAAGCAAACCTTTCCTCCCCTAAGGTAATGTGTTGGGTATGTGTCCCATCAACGACAGAGAAAAGTAATTAAGGCGGAATTTGATGTACTCTATATTTATACGCATTAGTGCATATAGCTTTTTAAAAACTCTTTTACATATTTATTTTTTTGTTTTCCAATTACTTCAATTTTCATTTTCATTTTTTTCTTGTTTCAGAGCTTTTATTTGTTTATTTATTTATTTTTATGGCCGGCTCAGCCTGCCCTGAGGGCAGGGCTGGCACAGCATGTGGTGCTGGGGATGGGGATCAAACTGCGGTCCCTGCAGCCACCTAAGCTTTCCTAAGCAGGCACTTTAGACCACTGAGCCATCCTGCCTGGCCCCTCAATTTTTATTTTAAAGAATAAAAAATAGCAGAAACTAAGACAAAAACAGAAAACAAGCAATAGTGCAAAGGGAGCAGACCTTCAAAAAAAATAACAAATTTAACAATGGTTGTTGTATTGCATACTTTCACCGTCAAATATGTTATTCAGATTCATAGATACAGTGATGCAAAATTGGCCAAATAATTAAACATTATTGTTTGCAGTAAAGTAATTTTTTTCTTATCCCTTTTTATTTTACTTCGTTTAAAATTTATTTTAAAGAGAATACTAATTGATAAGACATTAGAAATAGTACACATTTAGAAGAAAAAAGATGAGAGGTACTCAACAGTGGTGCTTGTATTGTATTTTGCTGTCATTGATACATCACTCAGAATACAGCGAATAGCACATAGACTTAGTGTGAAAAATTTAAACATTAACTGCTTCTTTCAAAAAACTTATATGAGTACAATCATCTCAGCTATCCTGAATATGTATTTGCAATTTTCCCCTTACACTTTTTCCTGTATTTTTCCCTTTCCCTCACCTTTATTGTTTATTCCTTATGTTAATTTTTTTCCATTTTGTTATGTCTATTATTCCTTTCAGGTTTTATTTATTCTTTCAGGTTCTTACACTAGGAAGACAATACAGTATTTACACATGTGAGTCTGATTTATTTCACTTATGAGTATAACGTCTAGGTGCATCCATTTTACCAATAAAGGTCTCAAGTTTGTCCCATCTTTTTTATCCATTCATCAGGTGATGGGCATTTGGGTTGTTTCCAAAACTGTTTTCTTTTGTTCTCACTTCCTTCCTTCTCCTTTTCATCCTTTTCCTTATATTTCTCTTTCCCTCCTGCGAGTCCTCCTTTTGCTCCCCTAACTCCTTTCTCTTTCTGTATTTTAGAGGATGGGAAAGCTTACTTCACCTAGTGTGCCAGTTTGTACTCCATTTTTTTTTAAACAGACAAAATTGCCTTTTGCTAAAGCACATTGAAAACACTAGATGTTGGAAACCCTGGTTCTATGTGTATACAACGGCTGATGGCAAAGTCAAGACCTAGAGCAGACTCTATAGACATGAAGAAAAAAAGATGTTCTAAAGATGTAAGGTAGCAAACATGTAGGATGAACTAATGAAAAGTTCTAATATATGTCATGAGGACTAGAGTTAATAGCAATGAATTGTATTCAAGAATTTGCTAAATGAGTAGATTATAAGTATTCTTGGCCCCCATCAGGAAAACTGGGTAACTGTATGAGATATGGTAATTTGCTTCACTATGGTAACCACTGCAATATATATATATATATATATATATATATATATATATATATATATGCTTTTTAATACAAAATAAAATAAAACAGTGATTTAGGTAGCAAGTGAAGACTTGGAAGATAGGAGATAAGAGGTGTTAATGGATGGAAATAAGTGACAAGGTCTGTTCTATTCTGTCCAGTCTAGCTTCAAAAGACCAGCCATGTCATACTACTCTTGCTAGTAATTGCAAATATTCTCCTTGACAATCTGCAGTCTGTGATTGTCTTTTCTTCTTGAAAGCGGGTCTCAGTATACAGTTCAGGTTGACCTTAAACTCACCTTGTAGCCCAGGCTGGTCTTGCACTCACAATTATTCTCCTGCCTCTGTCTCCCGAGTGCTGGGATTACAGGTATGTACTATCCCACCCAGGTGCAGTCTGTGAACTCTACTGTCTGTAAGTTCTTCTTACACAAAAGTTAAAATCAGAGAACTGACTGAATCTAAGCGAGACTTCATACCAGACTATAACATGGGCCCTTGAAATTCATTATATTTTAATTCAGAACTGAACATCTCTCTTTTTTTCCATGGATCCTATTTTTTTTTGTTTCCTAATTTGTATGACTATCACACCACTTTTGTATTCACACAGAATTTTCAGCTAATTCAGATGTTTCTCTGTACATGTAGAGTTCACATCCCAAGGTCAGTGAGATAGCTTAGCAGACTAAAGGCCTGCTCTGGCAAGTGCAGGGACCACGGTTTGATCCCCAGTCCCATGTACCATGCTAGTCCTGAGCCTCAACCAAGTCCAGGAGTCGTGGCACATGCCTGTAATGACAGCGTTGGGAAGGTGAACACAGGAGGATCACTACATGTCTGAGCTGCATAGTGAGACCCTGTGCCAAATACATAAATGGATAAAAAATAGAGTTCACATCCCAGCGCATATGAAACCCTAGAGATTATGCACTTTCTACCTCTTAACTTTGAACCCTTCTTTTCATTCCCACTGCTGGAGCCCCAGTTTGATGTTTAAATACTAAGCTATTATTAGGATACTCATCTTTTTAGTGACCACTGGAGATGACCTTGGAAGTATCACTTCCAAACTATGGCAGCTGCCATCGTATCATTTCCTCACTTTGAAGCGTTCTTATATACTATATTTTAAAATTAGTACTCTTAACCCTGATGCTAAAGGTCACCCCTTATTTATTTCTTATTTTGTTTTTCAAGACTTTCCTCACTGCTCTTTTGACTCCTAGGGGTGTGAATTCTTAATGTCTCTTGGAAAATTCTAGGTCCTTTGTTTATCTCATTTTCTTTGTAGAACACCACTAGGTTCCCAGTCCTGGCTGATTCTATCCTTTCTATTTCACAGCATTGCTGCCACTTCTGACACCATTCTAAGACAATGATTTTATTATTTTGTACATTTTAAATGTTTGTGTAACCTCTTTGCATCTTTGCTAGATTCAGAACATACTGAGGAAAAATGATTATGCACATTTGCTTTCTTCAAAGGGCCCCTTCCATTTAATTTATGCTTTTTAAAATGAAAACTGACTAGACCTCAGGTTTGCATCTTTTCTCTTATGGTGATCAGGAACATGGACACTTTGTGATGCTTGTCTTTCATTTTGACCTCGGTTGTGAACCTCTCTTGAAGCTCTAATTTAATTTAAGCTTGTAGGCAGGTAAGAAATAGGAAAACACCTTTCTTTGTTCTTTGCACTACTAAGGCACTGCTGGGAGCTGTTCTAAAAACATAGCAGTAGATGGCAGGCAGTGTTCCCTAATATTTTAAAATTTAGATGGATGCAGCATAAATCATTTCTGGA
>PVJA010047802.1:0-14469 GCA_004027025.1 Myocastor coypus | reverse complement strand
TTTTTTTTTTTTTTTTTAGATGTAGCAGAAGAGCCAAACATTGCAGGTCAGCTGGGAAATTTAGGGATTTATTTTAAGGCAGGGTTAGGCTAAGTTCCAAGGGTTGTCCTTGAACTTAGAGCCCTTCTCCCTTAGCCTCTCAGCTGGGATTGCAGGTGTGCAGCCCTGTATATAGTGCCATACACTTATAATAGACCTAGAAATTGGGGCTAATAAAACTGACCTACTCTCCAGTGAGATTAGTATGGTAATGTCAAAGTCTTGATTGAAACCTAGATCTCTGACCAATTTAAGAATCTAGAAACCATTTTGTGTTGGGTGTAGTGGTATAGACCTGTAATCTCAGCACTCAGGAGTCTGAGGCAAGAGGATCATCAAAAGTTTGAAGTAATCTGGGATACCTAAGGAGTTTAAGGCCAGCCTAAATGATATACACAAGACATTGGCACACAAAAAGAAAAAGAAAAAAGAAAGAAATTTAGTTTTGTAAATAGTGGTTAGACTTCCTACAATTACAAAAATTTTGTTAAAAACAGTGTTTTTTTTTGTTTTCTTTTTTTTGTCTTTTTGTCTTTTTGTCTTTTTGAGAAATAATCTCACTCTGCAATTCAGGCTGGCCTTGACCTCACTCTGTAGCCCAGGCTGCTCTTGAACTCCCAGTGAACTCCTCCAGCCTCAGTCTCCCGAGTACTGGGAATATAGGCATGCGCCACTATGCCTGGTTTAGCCTGCCTTTATTTATTTTTTTTTTAATTTTTTCTTGTTTCAGAACCTTTGTTTATTCACTCATTTTTTTTGTGGCCAGCTCAGCCCGCCCAGAGGGCAGGGCTGGCACAGCATGTGGTGCCGGGGTTCAAACCGCAGTCCCTGAAGCCGCCCAAGCTTTCGCAAGCAGGCGCTTTAGACCACTGAGCCATCCCACCGGGCCCCTAGCCTGCCTTTATAATGTTTGCTTACTATGTATAATTTGCCAATGTCCAAAAAGGATGAGAGGTGGTTCTTTTAACATATTTACACAGAATTCAAGTGTGATTCTCTGAGTACATTCCTGCCTCATTTCAGGAGGAGCATTTTCTGAAAATCCTGAGTGGCCAGGAACATGTTTCTCGGGGGCTCAGCTCCACCCTTGCAGAATCCTGGGGCAGGGGCCCGAGCCTGCCTAGCAAGTGTGCCCTACAGGACTTGGCAGGGTACAGTGAGTGACCACCTACTCACTGGGCTTGCTTTTGCTGCTACTCTGATGGTGCTGTGTGGAGAGCACATTAGACTTCTAACAGATGACTTCCAGCTATTATGCATTGATGCTTTGAGGAAAAAGGTTTTTACTTCCTGACCTCTTCCCTCCAGGCCGTCACCGATGGGTTATGTACACCACAGAAATGAACGGCAAGAACACTTTCTGGGATATGGACGGAAGCATGGTGCCACCCGAGTGGTAAGCTCACCCTTGCTGCGTCCACCTGGGCGCTGTTCACTTCACTGTGTGTGTCTTCATGAAGGGCAGTCTGGTGTTTCTCCTGAAAAAATCTTCTTAGTTACCATGGCTGCATAATAAGTTAACCTAAAATTTAGTAGATTGATACAATAGTTCTTTTGTTTTTATTTCTGCGACAGAATCTTGCTGTGTAGTTCAGGCTGATCTTGACATCAGTGTGTAGACCAGATTGGCCTTGAATTTACAGTAATCCTCCTGCTTCAGCCTCCCGGGTCCTGGGATTATAGCCATGTGCTGCCACATCTATCAGAATAAATATTTTGAAGTGAAATTCTAAGTGTACTTTATTGACTCTGTGGTTTTTGATGGAGCTACTTCAGAGCAGAGTAGTCTATTTTACAGATTGCTGAGGGAGTGCCATATGGTTGATGTAAAAATCAGACTGGAGAACCTTTTCCAGTTGATCTAGAAAATTTTCCCCCAAATTAGAAAGAAATGCATTAGCTCAACTGTGGCATTTTCTTGTAGGCAGTCATCCAAAATACTTTTAGATTCTGTTGAGGAGAAACAAGAGTGATCTCAGCTTCTTCCCTTCCATTAAACACACTTGGAAACTCAGCACCTCATGGTAGAGGGAGGACATTGTTCACATGGAAATGTCATCTCCTGCTTTTAAGAAGTGGAAGGAAGATCAGAGTGTTGTGCCTGCTGTTTCCCAAGAGCCTGTAACTCAGAGTTGTCCTTGGGCCACAGCAGCACATGTGGGGCATGATGGCAGACTCCTCCAGCCATTGCCCTCTCATCTTCCAAGGTTCAGCCTTTGTCACAATGATGTCCTTTTGGCAAGACAGTCACACATTTTTGTGTGTGTGCATGTGTGGCTGGCCCAGCCTACTCTTGGGATAGGGCTGGCGCAGCATGTGGTGCCAAGGATCAAACAGTGGTCCCTGTGCTGCCTATAAGCTCGCCTACGCAGGTGCTTTAGACCCCTGAGCTATCTCACTGGCCCCTAGACAGTCACACGTTTCGTGTCAGCCTTTTTTTTTGTCTTTTTGAGACAGAGTCTCGTTATGCAATTCAGGCTGGCCTTGAGCTTACTTTTGTAGCCCAGGCTGGTCTTGAACTTGCACCGATCCACCTGCCTCAGCCTCCCGAGTGCTGGGATTACAGGTGTGTGCCGCCACGCCCGGCTTCATGTCAGCCTTTTGGAACATTTTTGTGTGTGTGTGTTTTAGGGAAAGGTCTACAGGGTGTTCAGCATCTCACAATAAGATCAGAGTCGGAGTGATCTGTCTGTTTACAGCCTCCCAAGAGCTGGGATTACAGGTGCGCGCCATGCCCAATCTCATTTGCTGGCTCAGTGCACCCCAGGTGGGTCTAGCAGAGCAGGCCTGGGGATTGAGCCCCTGGCCCTTTGCCTGCTTGCAGGCGCTTTAATCCACTGAGCTATTTGGTCAGCCCCTCGTGTTAGCCTTTTGGGTCTAGTTTCTGTTACCCTGGATTGGACCCTTGGTGTCTCCTTGATTTTTTATGACCTTGATCCTTCTGAGGGTGACACAGCAGTTGTGTCACAGAGTGACCCTATGTGGTCTGTGGGAGTGTCCTCATGCCTTATTTCAGGATGCATCTTTGACAAGGGTGTCAGCAGCAGAGTGATGCCTGATTCTGCTTTGTTCCTTTGTAATGAAAGTTTCTGTTCCTGGGAAGATGTCTAGCAGATTATTTCATTCTAAAGGTAGTTCATTTCCTCTTTGTTATTAATTAGCATTTTGTGTAGAGACCCATTAAGGTTTATGTATCCTGTTACTCATCAGACTTTTCATCTATTCATTTATTTATGGAATTTAGGGCCTCCATACTCAGCTCTAGCCTCAGCACTTTTTAAATTTTTATTTTAAGACAAGCTCTGACTGAGTCACTGAGTTGCCCAAGCTGAGCTCAAATTTAGGGTCCTCCTGCTTCAACCTCTAGAGATCTGGGATGTCTGGCTTACCACTGGTTCTTTTGTTACTCAAATTTAAGCTCAGTTTGACAGTGGGAACTCATCCCAAAGCAAAGAAAACAGTTCATGTTGAAGGCCTTGCTTCTTGTGGGAGAGGTAGAGCCTCCCCCATGAAGGTGCTGCTGAAAGGCAGCAGTGCACTCGCAGGTTATGGCCAGGGTTGATAAAGCAGCAGCCAGAGTTTGGAGGCTTGGAAGTTGTTCTGCTGTGGGTGAAATGCTGTCAGGTATCATTAGATGCTGCAGAGAAATCTTCGCCAGAATCAGTCAAGGTGGCAAACTTCATTGTTGTTTTAGTTGAAGAAATTGCTAGGCACAGGGAGGCAGCTCAGTGGTGAGAGTGTGTGCTTATCGAACGGAAGTCCCTAGGTGCAGTCTGAAGCAGAGGGTAGAATGGAGTTGAGGTGGTGAGGGAGTGAGGGGGGAGGGGGAGACAGGCAGAAACAGCTACAGCCACCCCAGCCCTTACGTGGTCAGCAAGAAAAAGATTTTAGATTTGAAGTATACATTTTCTTTTTTTAAGTGTGCTGTTGCACATTTCATAAAGAATGGTATAATTGGAATGTAACTTTTGTATGCACTGGGAAACCAAAATTTGTTTATTTGGGACAAATATTGTAATACTTGCTTTATTACAGGGGTCTAGCACTGAATCCCCTACATTTCTCAGATGTATCCCTGTAATGATTTATGTACTCACAGCAATACCTGTGGTTCATGTTTAGTACCATAGGTTACATTCTAGATTTTTTCTTTTTTTTATTTGTACCTTTTCTTTTTTGGTACTGGGAATTGAACTCAAGGACCTTGCCCTTGCCAGGCAGGTGCTGTGCCACTGAGGTACATCACCAGCCCTAGTTTGTTTTTTGAGATAGGGTCTTCTTAAGAAGTTCAGGCAGGCCTTGAGCTTATAGCAGTCCTGCCTCAGTGAGTAGTAGTCCTCCCTATTTCACTCACTGAGGCAGAGACAGGAAAGGTGGCTAAGTTTCTGACTTCACTCACCATATCCTACCTAGTGGGAGGAAAATTAGAAATGTCATAACAAAATGAGTTCAGTGTCTGTCTTGCCTTGAGGACTTCACTTCTTTGGTTGTTTTGGTTTGCCTTGTTCTGTTTGCTTAGTTGAGTTTTTGCTCTTTGTTGCAGGACTGCGGATTAAAGCCTGGGGCTTCACACGCTAGGCAGGCATTCCACCACTGGGCTGCATCTCCAGTCGTTTTTACTTCTGTACTTGTTAACTTATGTAGACGTTGGGTCATTCTAAGTTGCCCAGGCTGCGCTTGAGCTTGTGGTTCTCCTGCCTCAGCCTCCCGAGTAGCTGGGATTGCAGGCCTGTGCTGCCACTGTGCTCAGCTAGGCTTTAGCTTCTAGGACTGTCCCAGTAACCAGTGGGGCAGTACGGAGTCCACCCATGGGTGACTATTTCAGATGGGCAGTGGCCTGCTGTCCAAAGCAAGGGCAGCGCTGTGCCCATGAGCCTTTCACCCAGCTGGTGAAACCCGTTGTGCTGAGTGCGATGTGCTCATGCCTGCACAGCAGTGATGAGGCTGTGGTCCCTGCTCTCTGAAGTCACTGAGTGACATTAGCTATAGACTAACAGCTGTGATTTAGTGCCTATATTTTTGTTGCAATAACTTAATTTTCCTATCTTTTGTTCTCTTGTGGGTTCAGTGGTGGGATTTTAATTTACTCAGAAATTTGATTAGTTGGGTTGAGTATTACCCTTGCAAGTTTTGTTTTCTTTTGGTCTTGTTCTTTGAGGTGCAGGGGATAGAAGCCAGGGCCTTGAACATGCTAATGTGCTCAGCCACTGAGCACAACCCCCAGCCTGGAAGGGGGTGTTTAGTGCATACCAAATGCCATTTCATGTTACTTTTATGTGCTCTCTTTTAAATTAGCTAGCTGCTGTCATCTGTACAGTAATGCACAGAAGACTTCATTGTCTTAGCATGGCAACTCACCCGTGCAGAGCATTAGGGGCATAAAGACTATACACACATGTAACCTGCTGTCCGAGCATGGCAGAGGCTGAGGCTGAGGCAGAAGCATCACAGTGAATTCAAGATCACCCTTAGCTACATATTGAGATCCTGTTTCAAAAAACCAAAACAGGGGCTGGGGAGATAGCTCCGTGGCACAAGTGCCTGCCTGGCAAGTGCAAGGTTGTGAGTTTGAACCCCGGTCCCACCAAAAAAAAAAAAAAAAAAAAAAAAACACATTAATAATATCTACTTCATACATACTTGAAAAGGTAAAATCTTTTGAATATACAAAAGTAGAAAAGTTGGGCCATTTCATGTGTGACATTGTAAGATTATTGCTTTCACCTATATTAGGAAAATAAAGGCATACTTTTTGTGGTAAGTTTTGGAACTTGAAATTTTTTAAAAATATATTTTATTTATTTATTTATTTGTTTGTTTATTTATTTATTTTCTTGTTTCAGAACCTTTATTGGTTTAGTCACTCATTTTTATGGCCGGATCAGCCCGCCCTGAGGGCAGGGCTGGCGCGCAGCATGTGGTGCTGGCGCGCAGCATGTGGTGCCGGGGATCGAACCGCGGTCCCTGAAGCCGCCCAAGCTTCCCCAAGCAGGCGTTTTAGACCACTGAGCCATCCCACTGGGCCCCTAAAAATATATTTAAAAAAAATAAAAATAAAAATATGTTTAATACAGGGTCTCACTGTATTAGAGTGATCAGATCAGACTCGTAGTGATCCTCCTATTTTCAGCCTCCCAAGGGCTGGGATTATAGGGGTGCGCCACCGTGCCCAGTGTCAACCACCGTCTCAGAACGCCCGTGGGGTGGGGCTGGCATGGCATGCCAGGGATTGAATCTAGTCCTTGAGCTCTGCCTAAACAGGCACTGTAGTCCACTGAGCTAGCTAGCTAGCCCTGAGTCAAAACTTTTGAAAGAATAAAGTGGCTTAGATTTTTTTTAACTGCATATGTACTGTCTCCCACTTGGGGGCGCCTTCTGTTTATTTCTAAGCACCATGCGTGCTCTCTGTGCTGTATGCTGATCTCTTTGCAATTATTTATTTATTTAATTTATTTTCAAAAAGCATTTTCTTTATGTTATGGCTGGTTCAGCCTGCCCTGGGGGTGGGGCTAGCTCAGCATGTGGTGCCAAGGGATGGAACCTCAGTCCCTGCGGTTGCCAAAGCAGGTGCTTTAGACTACTGAGCTATCTTGCTGGCCCTCTTTACAATTATTTTTATTTATTTATTTTTTTGGCGGACTGGGGTTTGAACTCATGACCTTGCACTTGCCAGGCAGGAAGTGGTACCATGGAGCTATCTCCCTAGCAAGAAATATATATTTTTTAAAGTAATAGTGAAGGCCCCTTCCCTTCTCTTCCCATACCTCCCTTTCTTCCCTCTCTTCTCTTCTTTTTCTCCTCCTTTTCTTTTCTCTTTTGAATAGAAAGTACTTTTGTCCCTGAACGATCTTCCAGGGTGAGGGTGCAGTTGATAAATATTTGCGCTTTTTTTTTTTTTTCCTGACAAGGTCTCACTGTGTCATTCAGGCCAGCCTTGGACTCTCACTTATGTAGTCCAGGCTGGTCTCAAACTCCCAGCAGTTCTCCTGCCTTGGCCTCCCAAGTGCTGGGATTACAGGTGTGCACCAACTACTCAATAGTCAGTGTTTTGGTTCTTGTAAGGTTAATTTATTTAGGATGTTTAGTCCCATTGTAGTTTTCAGTTGATGTGATTTGTTCTAGGAGCTTTTGTAGAGAAAGATGACAGAAGGGGGCTTAGGAGGGAGTGACAGGAGGCAGGGTGACTTGCCTACCACGTGCCCTGGGTTCAGTTCCCTGCACTGAGAAAAATCTGATTGTAAGAAGCAAATAAAATCTAATTTCTTCATTCACTGATTCAACAAATACCTGCTTTTGCCTAGAGAAGAGATATTTGTTGCTGCTGTTGGTTTAGGAGCTTCATACTAAACTACATCCCCATACCCTGCTTTTTGTTTTTTCTAATTTTCCCTGCTTTTTTTTTTTTTTTTTTTTTCTGATTTTGAGACAGGGTCTTGCCAGGCTGACTCTGAACCTGTAATTCTCTTGCCTCAGCTTCCTGAGTAGACGGGATTATAGGTGTGTGCTGCTGAATCTGGCTTCTTGTTATTTTGCAGAGGCAGGGTCTCTTCATACTACCCAGGCTGGCACTAAACTCCTGGGCTCAACAGATCCTCTTGCTTCAGCCTCTCAAGCAGCCAGGACTACAGGAGCAGGCCACCCCACTGGCTAGGAGAGACTTGTATTAAAGGCTTCCTGTGGGGAGGGGAGATTAGAGTGTATCAGTCACCACCTCTCTGGAAGAAAGCTTGTAATTATGCAGAACAGTGCGCCGTGTGTGGTGTGCACAGCATTCTGTGGCTTGCTTCCACCTCTCCTCCCTCAGTGTATGACAGATGTTTCCCACCTCACTAGATACTGGCTTGGCAGTGGAGTTCTTTTAGTGTCTGGGGAGCTTTTTTATATAGAAAGGATTAATGGCAGTTTGGGTTTAAAGTTAGTATCCTATTGATTACCACTGTAAAGCTTAAAAACAGCTCTTCTTGAGCCTTTAGGTTTAGTTTATAAATAAGATAACAGGATTAGTAAATTGAATACTTTTTGCATAAAAATAAAGTATAATTATTTCCTCTTATTCTTTGATGAATATCTGATAAATTCTAATAGGAAGGATTAAATTCTACCAGACAGTTATATCCATTTGCAAATTTGGTTAATTACATTCCTTTAAGTGTTTTAGGTCACACTCAAAAGTTTAATATGTTTGATTTTTTTCAGACTTCAAAAGCTAAGCAAATAGGTGCACAGCAGTTCTGTCAAGCAAAGTGATCCTAAATTGTTTGTTTATCCAAGCCAGAGAATTAGAGGTCATCCCAGGGTTGTTCCCCCCGCCCCCTGGTGTCTACTAGCAAGTTTTTTTTGCCTTTTTTTGAGACAGGGTCTCGGTATGCAGTTGAGGCTGGCCTTGAGCTCACTTTTGTAGCTCAGGCTGGTCTCGAACTTGCACCAATCCTCCTGCCTCAGCCTCCTGGGTGCTGGGATTACAGGCATGGGCCACCATGCCCAGCTACTAGCAAGTTTTTTAAAAAATTATTATTTTATTTTTAGGGTCTTTACTGGAGATCAAACCTGGGTTGCTCCAACCCCACCCTTTTCAATTCTTGCTGTGAGGCAGGATCTAGTGCCCAGTTGCTGCTGCGCTGCCTCAGCCTCCATCTCCAGAGTGCTGTGGTCACAGGTGGGGATACCACTTCTGCTTTATTTATTCTTGAACAGTTTTAAGAGTGCTTGTGACAGAGCCACGTTCCTATCCTTGCACACTGCCCTGTGACCTCTCCCAAGTCCCTGAACTCACAGTGACCTGTCCCCCTAGCTTTCCAGTAGTTCTTTTTTCTCTTTTGGCTCCCAGCCTGCTAGTCACCAGTCTACCACAAGAGTCATCCTTGCACCTTACAGCTATTTATTTTTTAATTTATTTTCTTATGTATTTGATACAGGGTCTTACTACACAGTTTGCACTCATAATGGTTCTCCTGTTTGATCCTTCCCAGAGCTCTTGGTGGCCAATCTGGCATATAGTACCAGGAATCAAACCTGGGTCCTTGTACTTGCCTAGGCAGGTGTGTAGACTGTGAGCTATCTTCGCAGCCCTAAAGCCATTCTTTTAATATGTGTTTTCTGCAATGTCTGTCTCTGCTCTGAACTTTGAGCTGCTTCCCCGATAGTGAGCCTAAAGTTTCCGAGCTGTTCCTTGGCCCCTGAGACCTGGTGGGCTGATCTGAGCCTTCTCAGCAGTCCCTTCCTCTGCTGATTCACTGGCTCAGGCTTGGCCACCTTGGCTTCTTGCCTTCAGCCACCCACAGCTTTGTGCCTTGCTGGCTCTGGTCTCCCCTGTATTCCAGTGTACCTATGGACTGCTCAGGTCCTCACTCAACCCCAAAGGCACGTTTCCCCTCCTCACTGAACCTTTGTCTAGCTCTTTTGCTTGTGGCACTTGCCTGCTCTTGCCTTGTGTTCTGTTGTATATTTAATTTGTTGTGTGTTCTTCCAGTTGCTGTGCTAGAACAATTCCCAGCACATGGTTTGAATTAGAAGAATCTTTCTTTCTTTCTTTCTTTCTTTCTTTCTTTCTTTCTTTCTTTCTTTCTTTCTTTTTCTTTCTTTTCTTTTCTTTCTCTTTCCTTCTCTCTCTCTCTCTCTCTCTCTCTCTCTCTCTTTTCTTTTCATTTTTTGAGACAGGGTCTTGCTATGCAGGCTGGCCTTGAATTTATGACAGACCTGCCTCAACCTCCTGAGCATGAGATTATAGGTGTGCACCACTGTGACCAGCAGGATTTTTCTTTCTAATGTACTGACTTTCTGCTTAGAAAGTAATGCATATTCATTATAGAAAATTCAGAAGTAACAAAGGAAATAAACACAACCTGTTACTACCAAACAGAAACAAGCACTGCTTTGCTTTGTTTTACCCCTGTGGTGAGGAATGAACCCTGAACCTTTGCACTGAGCTACCTCCCCAGCTCTGTTTTTATTTTGCAAGTCTTGCTAAGTCAGTAAGTTGCCTAGGGCTACAATCAAACTTGCAGTTGTCCTGTCTCAGGCTTCCAGAGTGCTGCTGTTGGCCACTGTTATCATTTTGATATTTATTCTGATCATGTTTTCTGTACATATTTGTCGTTTTGTTTTTCTATTAGTATTATTGGACTTTTTACAGAGGTATCTTGGATTTGAGTCCACTACCTTGGGCAAGTTATTTAAATACTTGCTGCCTGGTATCCTCATTTATTAAATTGAAAGCACAGTGTCTGCCTCTAGAATTATTGTAGGAATTAGATGAGTTAATGTTGTGAAGTGTTTCAAATGATGCCCATGATTTATACATGCCGTTTAAGTCTTATTTTAAAAGTTAATCTGCTTTGAACCCTAAAATATTGTGAACATTTTTCTCAAGTCATAAAGCATTGTCTGATTTACAGTGACACATGCATGTAACCTTTCATTTTGTATTCTTTTCACTTTTCTTATTGTTCTAAATACAGCTGTGATCAACATCCTCCTTTTCATAGACATTTGCCCATGTGTCCTCATTTCTTTTTTTAGTGGTACTGAGATTGACCCTAGAGCCTTGGACATGCTGGGCAAATACTCTACCTCATTTCTGTGAGGTAGACTCCTGCAGTTAAAATTGACATGAAGCATAAATGCTTTATAAGGTTTTTTAATACTGATTGCTAAATTACCTTCTAAAAAGGTTACACTAATTTACACTCTCAGGGGAATTGCATTCCACAGTTGATTTCCGTTAACTTCACCAGTGTTGAGCATATTGTTGAAAAAAGAAAACTACTACATAAATTAGCAAGCAAAATTTATGTTTGGGTTGGTACTGTGTATTGAACTCAGGGCCTCTTGCATGCTAAACATGGCCTTTGCCACTGAGCAATGCCCTCCTCTCCTGTCTTGTTTTAATTTTAACTTCGCAAACTTTTTTGTTTAATATTTAAATTTTTTTCTTTTACCACTTATCTTGATATCTTTTGTCCATTTCTTTATTGGATATTGAATCTGTTTGTTTCTTTTAGTGTTTAGTCTTGAGTAATTAATTTGTTTATTCTACATAGGATCTCACTGTGTAGCTCAAGCTGGACTCATGTTCCCGGTAGTCCAGACTGGTCTGGGCTCATGGGGATCTTTCTGCCTCTACCTCCCAGGTGCTGCACACACTTGGCTTGTTTGTATGCTTCTTTGTTTTCTTTTTTCCAATACTGGGAATCAAGCTCAAACCTTGTGCTTTCCAGGCAGGTGTTGTGCCACTGAGCTATATCCCCAGCCTTTGTTTGCATGTTTTAGAACTTAAATATCTCAAACTAAATCTGTCAGTTTTGTTTATACTTTTTTACTTTTAATATTAAGCCTGGAGGGGCTGGGGAGATAGCTCTGTGGCACAAGTGCTGCCTGCCTGACAAGTGCAAGGTTGTGAGTTCAAATTCCAGTTCTGGAAAAAAAAAAAAAAATTAGCTTCAAAATGGGTTTTCATGTTCTTTATCAATATATTTAGTTGATATAAATATTCATGTTTTATCTGAGCATTTTAGAAACACAGTATCTGGAATCAGCTTGGGGTGGTGGCACACACCTTTAATGCCAGGCTCTAGGGGGGCTGATGCAGGAGAATTACAAGTTCAAGCCCTATCTAAGCAAGTTAGGGACTTAGTGAGACCCTGTCTCAAAATTAAAAATAGCTTGAGACATAGCTCAGTGTGAAGATCCTAAACCAATCCCCAGTACCTCAAAAAAAAAAAAAAAAAAAAAAATCTGAAATCTATCTGACATATGACTTGGGAAATCAACTTTTATTTCATTTTTTACAACAAAATTATCCTAATGTAATTTGTTGAGAAATTTTTAGTTTCCGTAGGATTTGAAATACCTTTCTTACCGTATGCCTACTTTAGTCTACTTTGGGAGTTCTATTTTGTTTTATTGTATGGTCATACTGATCTTTATGCCATTCTGACTTTGGAGATTTCATTTAATGCCTAGCAGTGTCAGCCTTCACGACCGTTACAAGTCTTCACCATTACTTTGGATAGAGTTGAGCAGACATGTTGAATTATGTCATGAGATCCTGAGGAAGAATAGCATGAGGATTCTGATTCATACTGCGTTTAATTAAATAACAGCTTACTATGCTAATAAGATTTAAGTTAGTGCCTTTTAATGAATTATATTTGGTTTCTTAATTTGTTAAATTTATCTTGTTCTGTAGTTGAATGCATTTGATAGACAGGGATTACAGTAACTATAATTTAATATCTTTCAATTTTGATATTTTTTTTACATTTATAGACTTCTGTATTCTCATTATACATGGCCTTCTTTTTTTATATTTGTAACTTTTTTCCAGTCTCCTTATTTGCAGTCTCACTGAGTTTATCAAGTTTTAGTAATTTTATATTTTGTACCTTATAAAGACATAATAGTGATATAAGATTGAAGTGGACCTAATGCTAGACACAGCAGTTTTATATACACTTATAAAATTTTTTTTTATTAATTTTGAAACTTGAGAAGGATTTTTTTTTTTTTTTTTTTGGTTCAGGCTGCCTTAAGGGCGGGTCTAGTGTGACATGTGAAGATGGGGATTGGACCGCGGTCCCCTCTGCTCCTTGAGTTTGCCCAAGCAGGCACTTTAAACAACTGAGCTAATGCACAAGTCCCCTTGTTGACAACACTCTTAGCATATTGATATCTTTATAATTAGTTAGATTAAAATAGCCCAGCAGAAAGTCTTATTTTGCAAGTTAAGTTTCTTATAGAAATCTATAAGCCATGATCTCTTTTCCCTTAATAACAACAACAGATGGGTAATATTATTTGCCTACCAGATCACAAACCATCTGGTTTATTATATTATTCTCTAAACTGTCATAATGAGTATAGATTACTAATTACACATTCTCTGATTTATTCATAACCTTGCTAGGATAAACATTTTCAGATTTTATGTATTGTGATAAAAATGATTGTTAACATAGGGCTAGGTGTTGTGCACATCTGTAATCACAGCACGTAGGAGGCTGAAGCAGGAGGGTTGCCATATGAGTTCGAGGTCAGCCTGAAGTATACATAAGGAGACACTGTCTCAAACAGAAAAGTTTGGGGCTGTGTGTTTTTCTTTCATCTCAAGTAGAGCAGCTGTAACCTACATCTCTGTTCTGAGTGGCTTTAGCCAGATACCTAGCTATGTTTACCAGTTAACATTGCAAACCTTCTCAGGCTTATATAATATGAGTGTGTCTGTTTGGCTTTGGGTTTTTGAGACAGGGCCCATGGCAATCCTTGTGGGCCACTGTGTCCATCCTTAGCATCGCAAGTTTTTCTCATTGTATTTAGTGTTACATATTTTGGTGGAGCTATTTTCTCTGCAATTGGTGTCCACATTTTCTCCATGAGGTAGTAATCCTGTGGACCCCCCCAGCCCCCTTGTTTCTTCCTGGCAGGCCTTGGGAGTCAATGGTTGGGATTGCTGTGAACTCTCTTGCACCTTCCTTTCCTATTTGATTCTGTTGTTTCTGGAACATTGATTCCTCCCTTCTCTGTCCTTAGCATCTTTACTAATCTCTTCCCTTTCCATTCTAAGGCCAGATGTCTGGCATTTGCCATCACACATGCTTTCAAATTAAATTGTTAAGCACTTAATTTAGAGCCTTGATTTAATATTTGGATACAGCAAACTATATTATTCTGTAGTGTTCGGGCTTCAGCTTGAGTGAAAGCTGCATGAAGAGACCTTTCCAGCAGGATTCTTTCAGGTGTCAGATGAGAGGGGCATGAGCCAGAGTAACCTGAGCCGGTAACACCCAGACCCTTCCCCTTGTGTCCAGTGCTAAGATTCTTTACATCGACAGTTAGGATACATCCTCCAATCAGTAGTAGAAAAACAAGCCTGTTTTCTCTCTTGGAGGCACATAAATACTGATGTACTTCAATCTAGTGGTGTCTAGATTTGATGAGTTATAGTAAGTGCTTCACATGCTTGGTTGTTTTGCCTCAGTTCCACATGGCTGAGCCTCCAGCTGTGCCCCTGCAGCCAGCTAGTGGCTAACACTGGTTGATTTCTTAGGTCTGCGTTTTACTGCCCTTGATCCATATACTATCTATACCAAGTAGAGATGTTTAGCTGGTAAACCGGTCACAGAGAAGTTCAGCGAGTGATGCAATTAAAGCTTGAACCCAAGCAACAAAATAGTTGAGGGCTTCCCTGTGTGCACTGCTTCTTCCCAACCAGTTGCTTTCTCTCCTCTCCTGAAGGCATCGCTGGCTTCACAGCATGACTGATGACCCTCCAACAACCAAGCCCCCTACAGACCGAAAATTCATCTGGAAGACTCATCAGTTCAACGTGAGTGGCACTCCACAGCAGTACGTGCCATACTCCACAACTAGAAGGAAGGTGCAGGCATGGGTCCCACCCTCTACACCATACAAGTGAAGGCGGCAGGATCCCCT